>JAGFPH010002337.1:36366-52594 GCA_018207615.1 Philaenus spumarius | reverse complement strand
TAAAACTATTGTTTTATAAACCTACAAATAATTACGAAATCAGTCTAGAAAAAAAAAACGACAAGGATAAAACTATTGTTTTATAAACCAACAAATAATTACGAAATCAGTCTAGACAAAAACGACAAGAATAAAACTATTGTTTTATAAACCTACAAATAATTAGGAAATCAGTCTAGGAAAAACGACAAGTCTATTTTTTTAACAAGGATGAGGCTATTTTTATAAACCTACGAATAATTAGGAATCAGACTGGAAAAAACCACAAGGATAAGGCTATTTTTTATAATCCTACGAATAATTAGGAATCAGACTGGAAAAAAAACAACAAGGATAAGACTATTATTTTATAAACCTACAAATAATTAGGAAATCAGTAAAAATAAAAGAAAAGGAAAAGGCTACTTTGTATAAACCTACAAATAATTATGAATAAAGTCTAGAAAAAAAGCGACAAGGATAAGGCTATTTTTTATAAACCTACAACTAATTAGGAATATAGTCTAGAAAAAACAGCAAGGATGAGGCTATTGTTTTAAAAAACGTACAAATTATTAGGAATACAGTGTTCGACAAGGATAAGACTATTTTTAAACCTACAAATAATTATCAATACAGTTTAGAAAAAAAACGACAAGGATAAGGCTGTTTTTCCATAAACCTACAAATTAATAGGAAATCAGTAAAAACAAAACGAAAATGATAAGGCTGTTTTGTATAAACCTACAAATAATTAGGAATAAAGGCTAGAAAAAACTACAAGGATAAGTTTTAATAACTTACATATAAAATTAGGAAAATAGTATAGAAAAAAACGAAAACCATATGGATATTTTTTTAAATTAGGAAATCAGTAAAAAAAAAACGTCAAAGGTAAGACTATTTTGTATAAATCTACTAATAATTACGAAATCGGTGTAGAAGACTACATAGAACTAAGATATTAGAAAGACTGACTAGATAAGGCTGTTTTTGTAATAACCTAAAAATAATTATGTGTGTATCAATCTAGAGAACTAAAATTTATTGATCTATCAGAAAAGTATAAAGAATAAAGCTATTGTGTGTACGAATCACACCAGGGTGTTTTATGCGCTAAATTACTTAATACAAATTATAATTGTTCCGTAGCGGAAAGTAATTCCGTTCCTGGTAGTAAAGGTAATTTGTACTTGTTTTAACTATAATTATGATTAGTGTCAAAAGATATACTAGTAAGGATTGCTCGGCTATTGTGTATTCTCTATTTCTGTTTTTATTTTTCAGTCAGCCAGTTCTTCTCTTTTAGTCCTGCATTCCTTATACAGTATAGTATATTTCATCACTCGTACCTAAAGTGGATGTTTTTGATGCGATATTGTGGTTTTATGTGCGAGGCAACGTCGAGTTATATGAACGATACTTTTTATCATGCTGCACTAATGTAATTAACACGAACACCTAATTAATTAAGTTATATTATTAATTATTCTACAGGTTGTAATCGAGATTTAACTTATGCGCGACAGTTCTACTACCAGTTAGTATGATACTAAATATATTTATATTAGGGTGTGTGCTTACATTAGGGGTTTCTCTTGATAATGAAGAAATTTTTATAGATTTGACATACAAGTCGTTTGTTATAATTTGTACTCACAAATGATAAAAAACCATCACCTGAAACCCACAATGAAAATACAAAGCTCAAAGAAGCAGCCCTAAGCTACAAGAAAAATGACCACAGATCACAATTTACCTATCCTGAATAATATCAATGTTTGTTGTAGTTTCTGTTAAGTAATTATGTATTTGCTAACAATATATTTTATAAATTAATGGCGTCACAATAAATACTACTAACAGAAAATCCAGTTGAAACATAATTTGTATTTTAAGGATAAAACTTGTTTATGAGTAAATCTTTTTTTTAAATCTCATTAATTTTATAATCCCAAATAATGTAATCGTGTCTATGTAAAAAATGTACCGCAGTGATGGGAGAAGCGAGAGGTATTGTCCATCCCTATTGTTATGAACGTTACACTTTTTCAGGAAATAATTGGTGCATAGTTTGACAAGATCGAATATAATATCATTTTAAAAACAACATTGTTGGATGTGCTTAAAACATTGCCATTATGTATCAAGAATATTATTAAAATTTTGAATCCATTGTTTAGCTCACGAATCAGTGATATAATTAAAGAATATTACACTTCAACTGATCCAGTATCTATTTTAGGTTTTCTTACCTTAGTTGTCGATCGCGATTTCGGTCAATTCGACCATCATCAGGACATTAAAAAACAAAAACAAAAAACACTAATACACAAAACACAACACTCAACACTATCACATACATAATTTTCACTCCGGTGGAGATCGTTACGAAATAATATTGTTCATAAATTATTATGTAGCGTTCGTAGACGTGCACGCCTGGCCATACGGAAGTAACTGAGTTGAGATGAGATTAGGTTCGTACTTCTTATCTCCGTTGGTTTAAGGTGGGGGGCCTATCAATTAGTGTGTCAAATAACATATTAGAATAGAAGTCAAGTTGGTCGTTTAGTAGAAATGGGGAATCATATTTTTTGGCTTTATAAATCTCGTATTCCTCTATGGCGTTCATGTAACGACCTTTTTTGCAAAAGTGCAATATTTCCATGTTAGCATTATAATTAGAGTATGTATGGTTATTATCTATAAGGTGTTTTGCATAACTGGATGACTTGTTATTGTATTTATTTGTAGGTAGGTGTTCTTTAAATCTTTTGCAAAAAGGTCGACCGGTTTGGCCTATATAATAACAAGGGCAGTCGCTACATTTGATTTTATAAATGCCTGTTTGTTGTTGGGTATCACTGTTTTTTATGGTGTTGGTGTTCAGAATCCTTTCGATTTTGTTAACAGTTTTGTAAGTAACGATTATGTTATGTTTGGCCAATGCATTTTTTAGAGTATAGTTAATCCGGCTTCCGTATTCACATGATACATATTTCACTTTATTGTTGGTGTCTGGAGGCGGTAATCTATTTTTGAATTTATGTTTGTTGATTAGTTTGTTGATTAAATTTGGATTATATCCGTTGGCTGCTGCGATGTGTTGGATGATACGTAACTCGTTGGTGTAGTCTATATCCGCCATTGGAATGGATAGTAAACGGTGCACAAAGCTATTGTAGGCTGCAATTTTTTGTTCGGGTGGATGGTGTGAGCTTGCGTGGATTGTTTGATTTGTGTTTGTGTGTTTCCTGTAAATTTTAAATTTTAGATGGCTTTCGGATCTTGTGATGGTGAGATCTAGGTAATTTAATTTGTGGTCGGTTTCGCACTCTGTGGTATATGATAAATTATGGTGCATCTGGTTCATGTATGTGCATAGTAGATCCAATTGTCGCCTGCTACCGTTAAATAGAATGATTGTGTCATCTACGTATCTATGATAAGATATTATGTTATACCTGTATGGGTTAGCTTCTACTAGTAGGAATGAATTTTCTATATAATTAAGGAAAATCTCAGACAATATGCAAGAGAGTGGTGAACCCATGGCTAATCCGTCATTTTGTAGATAGAAATCTTCATTGAATTCAAAATAATTTTGCCTCAATATGGTTTGGATTAGATTAATCAATTCATTAATAGAAGAAGCGGGAAGGTTGGAGAATTCTTTAAGGTTTGTTTCTAATCGCAAACCGTCAACTTATTAGAAACTAAGAAAAACATTTAGTTTAATATTTATTAACAATTTAAAACATTGATTTTTAATATTTTTTTTATGTTGTCACTATTAAGCGAAAAAGTTTTTTCCGTCATTTCTTTGTAAAGTGGCACTTATCAGTGAAGCTATTACTTTGCACTCATACGGGACACTTTCCCACCACATTCGTACAAGTTCTCGCCACAAACAAAATACGTTTGCGTTGACATTGCAATATAATAATAACAATAAAATATACCGCATATAATACTAATAAAATATACCGGATATAATAATAATAATAATAAAATATAAAGGCGAAAAACACAATAATTCGACTTCCTACGGACGTATGACGTTATATAAACTAACTCAACTAAAGCGAGAAACAAAAAGTTTTTCCATCGACATAGCGACATAATAGTAATAATAAAATAAAATAATATACTGAGGCGAAATACACAATAATTTGACTTTCTACGAACGAGATAAGAACTGGAGAGAGTTCACGAGGGTAGACCGCGTGGGGAACAAATAATAAAGTATTCCAATGCGAAGAAACGTTTTTTTCGAACATTACCGATTTTCGAGAGCGTATATCTCATTAACAGTTGCAGATAGCAAAAATACTATAAGTATATAAAATGTAGAGAATTTTGTCAGCTTTAATTTTGTATACATATATATTTGTTGTATAACCTACCCCTACTGAGATATAGGCAAAAAATGGTACCTTTAACCCCCTCCCCCTTCTTCCGCCACCCCTAGGGTTAAGGACTTTTAGTATGTTATACCACTAGGTACCCCAAACAATGTACCATAGTTGGTCTTTCCGCTTATTGACTTTCCTTCTAGACCCCGCTTTTGGGCATTCGTTGACTAGGCTATTATCCCTAACCTGTCTCAATTCTTTCTTTCCCCATCTCTCTCTTACATTCCTTGTTGCTATTTCTCATTTTCTTCTAGTCTTTTCTTGCTTATTTTGTGGAGCTCTATGTTTTCCTTTTCTATAGCTCTGAGTATTTTGTATTCTGTCTCCTCATCTCTCCTTCCACGGCCCTACCAATCCCTGTAAATACATTTTTCTTATTTTATGCACTTTTATCTCCTTATCACTAACTTTCTTTCTTAAGGGTCGGCACTAGTAAAACATAAAGCAACCTGCGACTCCCTATAGCGGTGGTAGGTTAACTTACGCGGACATTGCTCATCCAAAACCGAATGAATGAAACAAATAAGAAATGCAAGAAAGAAAAAACGGGCCTGGGTGTAGACAGTTAATGCATAAAAAATTAACCAAAGAAGAAGAAAACGCGAAAGATTGAATCAAGTAGAAAAGTTAGAAAAAAATAGATAGGAAGGGATGTAAACAAAGACGTATGAGACGTATAATAAAAAGGGAAGATAATAAAGAGAATAATAATAATAACAATAGACGTAAATAGAGAAAGAAAAAAAAAAGAATTAAATAAAAAATATCAAAAAGAGAAGCAGAGAGGTGAAGGTATAGACAACGCAGAAGAAATCAAACAAATAAAGAAGGATATTGAGATATCCAGAGATGAATAAACAAATAAGAAGAAAAGGAATGAATTCAGAGACAAATAGAGCAAGAATAAGAGAGTAAGAGAAGAACATTATGAAAAATAGAATAATAAGAGATAATTAAAGATAGTTAGAAAACTTAAAACAAATAGGTAGTTTTGTGTTGGATCATGAGGTAAGGTTACAGATAGATAAAGACGCAGTGGCAATCTAAGAAAGTGGGAAATGGGAAGGGGAGGGGGAGAGGAGGGAGTGGGAGAGAGAAATAGAAAGTGATTTAGTAAAAGTAGTAAGGTTTAATTTTCTTAACGTCATCATTTGAACGACCATAGTCTTAGTGAAAGACGAGTAACACAAATATTTGGATTCATTACGATAAGAGCCCAAACACTGACTTTTTGAAATCCCTTTACCAACTGAGCTATTGCTAATTCCAGGAGTTAGAGAGAGAAAGAAAGAAAGTTTCATATATTGGTCTTTCAAACTATTTAGCAAATTATGAGATCCTCCATTTTTATTATTTATGGGTTATTAAGAAAGAAAACATTTCAAAGGTTTTCCTCTTTTTGTATGAAGAGCAAATCACACAAAGCCGGAACGTAAGACGTTACAATTTGCAATGCAAAGCTTCGACTAATAAAATGAAATTGCTCCTGTTAGTGTGACATTTATTGGAAGAAATAAACAATATCCTGTCTAGGATGCAAGGTTCTAGTGTGCAATGTGCATACATAATATGTTATTGTTACAGTCATGACCAGAGACAGATAAAAAATAAGGGTTCCTGGCGATCAACGGTGACTCATTTATAAGGTTGAGCTTCTAAACCAATATTACTAGAAAAGAATCACCATTAACATATTGAAATGGACGGACTCTTTCGAAAATAGACAATTCTGTCTAATAGTGTCGCCTCCTCAATTTGACTACTACCATTTTATAATTTCTTGGTATTGTTTTTCAGAGGCTCTCACTTAAATTGAACCAGTAGCTAACATTTCGACTATATGCCAGTTTATTTCTAATGGGGAACCCCTTTACTAATGCGTGACATTTTTAGGGATTATTAAAATGTACAAAATTTGTTAACCATTTTCCAATATAACACCTAATTTGACAATGAAGCCCTAAATCTTGTATGGTGATTTCGAATAAAAAAAGTAATATTAAGACTTTTATTCGAAGTTTGTGTAGGTGTTTTATGTTATGTAACCATTCAGCAACTCTTTTAGGTCATTTTGACTTTCAGTGCAGCAGATGTTTGAAATTGTTGGTTTAACACTTCAAATAATTGCAAACACATATTTTTTTATTTTTATTAAATTTAATTACTATTGTAAATGTATTTATTTTCTTCTTAAAAGAATGATTTTCTCCTTTTTTTTAACGATAATTTGTCCATACGTAAAACAAAAAATCTGTGGTTTGGCCGACATTTAAAAATTATTGGAGATATAGCCAAAGTCTAAATATAAAAATTTTCAGTTTTAAGAGCCCTGTGATTCGATATCCCATTCGACCTATATAGCCGATTGAAATTATGTAGAAGATTTTTAATTTGCCAGAAATTCTTTGAGTTAAACCGTTCAATGATATATAAAAATACCAAAACCCAAAGTTTACGTTTAGGGCAGCCATCTTATAAAAGTAAGTCAAATTAAAGTACTTACCAAATAAGTAAAATTTTTCACAATAGTTACTTTTAAAATACCTTTGAAATGACGTAGACTGATAAAGGACATACAAAAAATGTCCGTTGGACAGCGTGAGAAACAGCCTTACTTTGCTATCTCATCTTTGAATTCTACGAAAGTCTATACTTTCCACTGCTGTTTGAATAACATCTAACCAGTCAAATCTAGTTTACTTTACAATAAACGAAAGATTGAACTTTTTTCTACAAAATGGTATAAAGCTGTAAACATTAACTTAAAGAATTGTAGGCGTTATCTCGATTGAAAAATGTGCTGTTTCATTGGTTTAAAACTGTCCAATTGCAAGGGTTTACAGAAACCTTTCTATTTTAAAAGTATAAGAGTGACGTCTGATTGGAAGGCAGTTTTAGAAAGATAAAATCTTAACCAATCCAATGGTATCTTTATATTATTGATCAAAATATTTGTGTTGAGCGCCATTGAGGTTTAGAGACGGGGGAAAGTTGAGTATAATCGCATTGTGAGCACGCGCGGCAACAGGTTTACAGACATCTATAATTTTAAAACGATGATTACATAATAAAATATCTAAATATACGCTTTAGAAGAAAATTGTAAATACAAAAATTAAAGTTTAAATCATTTCCTTTCCAACGGTTTTTGAGATTGGAAGATTTGTAGTTTGTGAAATATTCCATACAATCACGCGTTACAAATGTGTTGTCCCAGCACGATGTGATCGCATCCCGATGTTATCTGACGGTTGCCAAACTATTTTTTGTTAATAGTTTAAGTTATTAGTAAATTATAATAATATTTACATCTGAAAACAGTTTGAAATCAGTAATATGTACTTCTATATTGTAACGAAAATCCAAATTTTCAACTTATTTACTGTTTTCCAAATAATTTCATTTATATGTATCTGCTTTATCTTTTGTATGTACAAAGAATTCATTATTTAATTTACTGAATGTTTTGAATTTTATGATTTTTAGAAAATTTTAGTAGTTTTTGTATATTTTTATATTTTGCACTTGCATTCAAACGTTTTTTTCTTTCGGTAAAACGATAAGTATTTTTTAACTTTGGTTTTTCTATTTACTATCGACGTGAGGTAACTATGATGTTTCGGTTTTAAATTCCTATCATTTACGAAACTAACGTAATTCGTTTCATCCATGTTTGTAGATAGAAATATAGTTTTTTTGTTGAATTTCAAAATTAGTAAAGTAGAACTTAACAATATTTTATACAATATGTGAGGCGCAAAGCAAAAAGAGACCTCATGGCGGCAAACTGAAAGTTTCAGTACAAGCAGTTTCTTCCAATGAGGTAAAAAATATCGATTTTCGGTTGTTTGCGGTTTAATATGCTTAATTTCGTCCTTTACCAGTTGTAATCGATTATAAAACTGTTTATGTAAACGGATAAAACACTAAAAAAAAAAAAAACATTTAAGTAGCTTGGGAAAAGGGACCTCTTTGCACTTATGGGAAAATAACATGGGCCGCGAACAGGTCCCGTTTCTCAAATACATCGGATAACAAGGCAATACTTTAAAAACTACAGTGGCTTAATAGCCACTATATTAAAAACTACTATCTTATGAATAGCGACGATGAAGTGAACTATTACGAGTTTATTGTAAAATGAGAACGTTTTCTGGTTATAAAAATCCCTCTTCAGTTACCTTTTCTTTACGGGTTTAAAAACCAACCTACTCTTAGAAGTTGTACTAACACATCTAAACTATGCATTTAAAGCTAAGATTTTTGTATAATTAACTATTGATAACTATTATTAAATAATTCCATTAATTAATTTTTGATAAGTTAATGTATTGATCAAACAATAAAACCCCTTTGTCCTGAACCCTAAAACCTCTATGAAGCTGGCAGCAGTAACCCTGACGACCCTCAACCTGTCCCAGGAAAACGTTCTTCTTAAATAATGAAAATGGATGTTTATGAGAGACTTTTTAATGTCATTTTTTTAGAGGACGTTCTAAGCTAATTTGCATACAAATTTCATTTCTTAAATTTTATAAATAGAGATTTGGTGTTACTTTGAATATTTCAATTGCGTTTTTTAAAATGCCCATTTTCATTGTATAAATTTAAAAAATCCATAACTTAAAAAAAAAAATCATAGTGATATGATTTTTGCACTAAATTGTTTGGTATTTAAATCTTAATTAAATTACATCAAAAACTAAAAATCGGAAATTGCCGCTATGAGCTCCATATTTGCTTTCCGCCTCACATATATTTTTTGCACGCATTTTTGATCATTGCTTGGTCCTATTTTGAAAAACGCGACGAAACATATCGTACCCGGAACGCAACGTTTGACATATTAGTAACAGTTTCATCAAAGTCGGGTATGTAGGCTTTGAGTTAAATCGCTATAAACAAAAGTCTAAAATTTGTCTTTTTAAATTACATTATAGAATTGAATGATGTGTACGGGGAATTGTCTCCTGATAATGCATCATTCTTTTTCTCAAAATTTGTGTTATTGCGACTGAAAGAGTGAAAAGTAGAACACCCGCCTTTGGCATCCGGATAAACCATATAAGCTGAACCAACTATTAAAGAAACTTGTTGGAATAAAAACGATAGCAAACAAGTTCCTGGACACCTCATGTCCCTCTATTAGTGTTTTCTGGTAATAAGTGGACATGTTTTTTATCATCACATATATTATTTCTCAAGGCCATTTTTTGTCGGTACCCCATAACTTCCTTAATACATCATCAAATTACATGAATGAGGCATCATTTTAAAGCTTTCCTTAACCGGAAAAATATACAAAATAGAATTATACGAAAAAAAAAAGAAAAATCCGAAAGTAACAGTGATGTAAGATCAAGTAAAATGTAGGGATATTTTCCTGGCGTTGGCAACACTGATGATAACAATACCCAGCTGGAGAGCTGCCGTTACTCCACTACATTGCTATTTTCAATTAATTGTAAGCGTGGGTATAAACAGCATTGTGGATACACCTATTTGTTCTTATTTACCTTCTGGAAGTTGATAAGTTGTTTAAAATATATAATAACAATAACAAAATTATTTTTTTTTAAATGGATTTAAATTAATAAAACACTGTTAGTAAGTTAGAATGCGAATGCTTCGCACGGGTCAGCTAGTGTTTTTGAAAATCTGGTTAATATATTTAAAAATACATTGTTTAGGCACCCTTTATAGTTAACCCTGGTTCAATTGTTCAAGATAAATAAACTAATAAAGCGGAAAAGTTAATAAATAAAATATTTACAAAAATAGTAGAATCAGTACAGTGCAATCAATGTGACAGACTGCGAAGCACTTTCATTGCACATGTGTTATACGACATTTTAATATTATATTCGTATAAATGGCGAAATTGTAGGTAGTAAGTATATTTATTTATATTTCTGTATGTTCATAGCGTGCACTTTAATAATTAGTTTTGTTTTATAAAAAAAGGTAAAAACTACTTAAAAGAGCCCGGAATGCACAGTGAAGGCGGGCGCAAGTAGTCTAGTAAAGCATTGGTGGCCCAGTTTGTATGCAGAAGTTATTTTAGACTGTTAGAAAATGGTTTTTGTAAAACAAATTCGCGTTTTATCAAATATTCAATAATGGCGATTTAATAATTCAGTTTCCATTTATTAATTGCCTGCAAGAGGGATTTAGGTGGCCAATTTTACTTCCGTTACCAACTTTTAAGCGACAAAATATAATTGTGAAATTGTTAAAACAAACGGAAAGCAAATCTATGTAACAAATAAATGGTATTGCATAAAGGTGACTACTCCCTCCGCAGAGAATTTGTTTTTTTTTTCATCCTAAACTCTACCAGTATTGTATTATTTAAATTAAACTAGGCTACGTTTTCTTAGAAAAATCCTCTTACAATTTAATATTTTACCCAAAGGAAATTCACGAACAAAGTTCTCGCAATCTGACATTGTTCCGTATAAGGAAATTGTATTTGTTAAACTCATTTTCATCTTTAGAATCAAGCTGTGTAAAAGAAAATACGAAAGTACAATTTAACAATGGGACTTTATCCTGCTTCTTGGAACCATAAGCTGTATAAGGTGTAACACAACAAAGCTGATTTACATAATGTTGTTTTTTTCCTTAAAAGTTCTGCGCAGTGCTTTGACTTATACTCTTGTATACTAACCTAGGTCTGTTTCAATGGGAAAAGACACATTGAAGATCACCACCATGTTAACGTCAAAATACATATTATTATTACTATCGTTATGGACAGTCGTATGCTCTGCTCCAAGGAAACACTACACCTAAACCAGGCCTCTTACACCAGGAAGCAATCTACATCAAACCTGCGCAAACTGGTGCCTGGCTAAAGCTGCGCGCATACTGCACCTACCGGTACGACCGGCACTGGCCAACGGGGTTTTTTTTTGTGAGAGTCAAATGCATGTTTCTTTATAGAGGAGTGCACACTATACACCGACCGTCAACAGACGACTTTCGCACTTTTTGAAAAAAAGTTGGAGTCGACCCAGTCAGCACAGAGACGTATATAATATGTAAAATTTATCTTAAGCCAATGTAAATTGAAAGTATATGATACATATTGCATTGATATAGAATACGTCCATAGTACGTCTATATGTCCCACTTTATTACGTCAATTTTACGTATTGACTAATACGTCAATTTACATAAAAAATATACATAAAATTTACGGCAATAATATACGTATATGAAATGTACATTTTTGCGAGCTAAACTTATGCCATAATATGTCAATTTTACGTATTAAGTTAGTAAATTATCTAATCTACACACAATAAACATGCAAAACCTGGATGACAAATATCTGCAACTCATTGAAAGGCATTGAGAAATTATTATTTCAAATATATTGAGCACCTAAGTAATAAAATGATTAATTTCTGTCAGCATTCAACATATGATACTTTGATTAAGCTAGTCACTTTTTATTAAGAAAATATTACTTGTCCTAAAAACTTATTG
This sequence comes from Philaenus spumarius, assembly GCA_018207615.1. NCBI lineage: Eukaryota > Metazoa > Arthropoda > Insecta > Hemiptera > Aphrophoridae > Philaenus > Philaenus spumarius. The sequence goes on along the minus strand of JAGFPH010002337.1, from coordinate 40,703 downwards.
GTACTTTAAGATTGACATTTTAGGCAAACTACTAATGTGGTCAGTTTGTTGAGGAAAAGCCAATGGCTTAATAGCCAGTCTCTCTGCAACTCTGAAGAAGTCCCCCAAAGGGACGAAATATTAGTGTTTTGAATATGACTGTTTCTATCTGCTGCTAACATGAACTTTATTTCTCAGGTAAGTTAGCTGAAAGCCTGTCCTTTTCCTTACTTAATGTGGTCAGTTGTAATCTATTTAATATAAATTGTTTCCTCTCTTTTCAAGTTTGTAAATAATAATGCATCTAAAAAATGTTATTTTATAGCAAAACCAATTTTCTAATAGCCTAAAGGAATAATAAAAATTCTGGAACAATCAAAATAATATTATCACATTCCTATTACTAAGAGATTAGGTGTGCCCAATAAAATTTAAGACAGAACAGTAAGGCAAATAAACACAAAGCAGAGTACAGCTTTAAAATGGACAATTTAATGAAAACTAAACAGAGGGATTTTTTTTGACAAATTGTAAATCCTTGTGCCTGCCTGCCGAAACCACTCTTTAACTTTCGTTTCAAACGCCTTGTGTGTGAAACCTTCGCCATGGGACACAGTAAGAACTCCTGAAACAGAATTTTAATACTTAATACCATAGACTACAGACTTATCACATTAATTGTAATATTTTAAGCAAGTATTTATGCGTTTGATTTACCCTAATGCATGAGAATGCTAAGGTTGTTTCTTTCTTGCTCTTAAACGAGTTTGCCATTAAACTTAACAGTTTGACATGTATTATTTAGTTGGATTGACAGAGGCCAAGTATAGTTGACAATAAGTTTTTCTCTCTGGTAAAAATATCTATTTAAAAATAAGTGAAACTTGTTTCTCTACATTTAAAAAATACTAGCTGAACACATAATTATGTGTTCTGTGGACTTATTTAAAGGTAAGCCTGCATTCCTGTCAATAATTTCCTAAAGAATTCCTGGCAAATGCCCTATCTTTTAATCAAATAGCTGGTGATTCCAGTTTTTCTTGGGTAATTTTAAGTCCTGCAATTTGTTGTCAACCTTTCTATACTTAGTTCCTCGTTCACCTTTCAGTACAGGCCTTATGGGTGTTTAATATTCTATTCCTTTTGCTGAGTACATTTGTTTACTATATTTATATCATGTGATTATAAAACCATCAGCTGATTATCATGTAGTGTGGTTAGTACAACTTTAATTGCCATTTGAAAAACATGGCTTATGGAAAATCCATACTGAAAGGTGAACGTGGAACAGAGTACAACTATTTCAAACCATGTCCATTTTGTTTGCAAACAAAGATATAATAAGAAAAAATAAAATAAACAAAGTAAATTGAGTTTGATCTAATGTCGATAGATTGCACCACTATGCAACAAATCCAGCCCTTTATTGTACTCAAGTGGAGCCCTTTAAAGATTTTGAGAATTAAGATTATGAAATTGGTGCAGCCGTTATTGTTTTATAACTCCAAAGAATACACCCCCAGTCGGCCTATTTATATATAGACTGTTCGTGGACACACACGTTTTATCAAATAAGATTTAATTAAACAGAACATAATTTTTCATCTCCAGGTTTAATGATTGTGACTTTTAAGTTTAGAGAAACATAAATTACTTTTCAGTGACCATTATTAGTTTAACTCCATTACTTCTTGACTTCAGTGACGATTAGACACCCTGAACAGTGAACACACTTACTCTCTAGTGTCTTCACGATATTAAGACTGTTGAGGGCCCTCTTTCCTTTCCGCCCCTCCCAACTGAAGTTAACGCCAACTTCATTTGTGACCAGTCGGATAAGGGTCCTTCGGACAGAGTCCTCGACTGTAGCGCCCCCAATCCTCTGGAAAAAGTCCATCTACAAAAAACAAACAAAACTTTGTTAGTCATACATAAGGGTTTTAGATTTTCAACTCCTATCCTGAAGGTCACTCACTCTCAAAGTAAGTGGCTCACAGTAAAAAATTTTAATTATGACATTAATTGTTATTAAATGTAATTCTAGCCCCCCTCCACTCTCGAAATGTTAAATGTGTCAGTTATTACAATCTGTTTTGCCAGTTAATCACAAGTCACAGTAAAAGAAAGACATATTGTTGATTCATTGTTGACCATCAGACATTAGAATTTCAGTCCAAAACAAAAAGTACTGATGGCATTTAAATATGTACACTATATTTCTTAGGATCTATCGTCAAAAAACAATAACCTATTCTATTCGGGTTTTTAATTTATTTGATAAAATGTTATACTTTCTTGATTAATTTCAACAAATATGTACACACAGTGGTTAGATGGTACTGAACAAAGTATGAGTTGTATTGTTGCAAATTTATTTTATGACACCATTCAAAGTTTGTATCACATGATTTGGATAATATAAAACCAAATGTACCTATCTAAGGTAATAGAATAGCAATTTTCCAGAAGGCGTGTCCTGAAAAGTGAATGTGAAATTGAGTGTGGTGGTCAAAATTCTTATTCATCTTACAAACATACAGAAACCACTGATGATTGGCACAACCCGTGTGAGGATACTTTAATCCCAGAGACCATAACCAGAGCAGACTTGCCTACTCAACACATTCAGCATGACTTACAAAATTTAGCCTTAACAGGTTTAGAATGCGGACCGAGATTGGTTTCAAAATTAAATAAATAACACCCTTGTAATAGTTATGAAATTATAGGCCTGAAAAAATCACCAAATAGTTAAATTTATTTTCAAAACGAACTTACCATCAAATTCGTATTTTTGCTGTCATTTAATGAACTTTCCAACTCGAGGAAATCTTCCAAGTTTTTTAATGGGAATCATTTCTCAAACTCAGTCCTCTCTAAATTTTCGGTCGATGAAAGGATTCTCCTCTCAGGTTGAGCAGACTTGGAGAATGTAGACACTTTTTCGGTCATTTCTTTGATGTCAAACCTTAACATTTCCCATTTCCGGTTTATAGATGATTCCATTTCTGTTATTGACTTCTGCATTTTTTCAATTTGGTCTGAAAATAAAGGTATAACAGAATTACTTTAAGCACACGTGGAAACTAAATACCCCCGTTGCAGCAGACCTGCATACTCAGTAAATTCAAATGCTTACATAAATAGTAATTAAAATCAAATCTCACTTTCAAGTTTTGTCAACGGATATTCATAAATAAGCATACACAAATATTTTCTATAAGAATAACATGGGAAGTGAGTAGGCAGGTTGGCTGCCAGGGAAATGTAAAAAGGGGGGATTTTTAGTCTGTAATCAAGTAGAGCTCAACTAGATCGAAGCCAAGTTTTACTAACATATGTTAAAAAATAAGCGAGATATAGAATTTTATTTATTTCCCATAAGGTTAACATAGGGACAATGTACTGTGTTTACCACTATCAATATCTCAGTAACCATTAGACACAGAGCAATAATTCAAGATAGGCCTACTGAATTTTTTTAGGCAGTGAAGTTTGTCAGCACGCTCCCCGACGTCACTAGGATTACCTCAATACATGCCCTGTCAGCTGATATCGTAGAGAAGTAATCGGCAATTAATTGCATGCTGCATCAACAAATCTAATAACTTTTTTAGCTTTTTTTTAACAGACGTTTTTGTTGCACCGTTTTCATGCAAAACGCGATTCTGACTTGGATACATGGAATGCAACGTTGTATCTAATCAGAAGTCATAATCGCGTTTTGCGGCGCGAAAACGGCACACAAAAACGTCCGTATACAAGGGCTCTTAAACGCTATTCATTGTACACTTTTAGTTACATCCACTGGATGGACATTGGACGTGCCAAGTATTTGGCTTTGAAATAAAACAAATTTTAACATTAAAAAAGTGATTTTACAATTTAAACTTAGAGACGTTTATTCAATCCAACAGTTCACCAACGATTATCGGTTACAAGTTAGTAAAATAAACAATAATAGAAATAACATAGAACTAAACACCTCAATGTTGACATTGGCATTCGGATGGGCTTTTGGCTAGCGCTGCCACTACTTAGTGGCAAACGAAACAAGGGGGGTGTTAACTTCGTTCGCCACTACACATCGGCAGCCCGCGCCCGCAAGCCGCGACGTGTCCGCCAGACCAATAGGGCAGCACGCAAAACTCAGCACAGCCGTGTAATATTTTGACTTTCAACTTTAAATGCGTTCTGAAATAATTATTATACTTAATCGAAGCATTTAAAATAGCCATTTTGCCGTTCTCAGAATTATTTGCTTAACTTTTATTTTTTAAGATTAAAACTCCCACTTTTTGAATATTTATTCCCAAATGTTGCCGCCCCCTAAAATTTGCCGCCCTAGGCGCGCGCCT
>JAGFPH010002337.1:23921-35966 GCA_018207615.1 Philaenus spumarius | reverse complement strand
TAGAACTACAAATGTAAAATAGCCTATAATATTTACTCACCATTTAAACGTATAATTGTTGAAAAAAAAATAATAAACAATTTTTAAACATGCGCAACTTTACTATTCGACTCTAGGCTAACCTAAATGGCAACAGAAATGCAAAAATAACAATTAAAAAAATACCTAAAAGGTTCTAACCTAACCTATTTAGTCACAGTATGTTTACCTGTATTCAACATTTAACAGTAAAATGTAAAACAACGTCGTTTTCTGCAAAGATATAGGCTAGAGTCGAATAGTAAAGTTACGCGTTTGCGATAACCCTTATCTAATATCAACAAAAACTGGAAACTTCCTTCCTTATTATTATGTTATGGAGTAGTTATAAATAGTTATTTGGACATTCCCGATTAATCCTCATTCTATAGAAAATAGTTTGAGAATAGAAAATAGTGTTAGAAAATAGTTTGTAAATGCGGGGATATAACAGAAAAGACCCAACTAGCCTAGGCCTACCTTTAAAATAAAAATTTCCAAAAAATGAAAAAAGCCTAGAGATAAATCTCTTTATTATAGGCTAGTAGACAATAACATTGCATTTACTTAAGCGTAAGGGCGTGGTAGCGTCTGCCTTTGACCAGGCCTATTGATGATTTTTAAGTTGCTAACACTTAGCCTATCATTGAAAGTGTTCATTCTTTTAATTTTATTATCTGAAGCGACCTAAGGCCTAACTTTTTTAGCCTAATCATAAAAGGATAAAAATTGTTGACATGAGGCCTAGTATATGATACTGTTACCCTATTCAAAAATTTTATAGGTAATGTTTGGCCAAATTTGTTTAGTTACCTCAAGTTAGGTTAAATAATTGCATAATTTTTAAGTCCTAAAAAATTGTTTCTTGAGAAAATATGGCAAAGCCTAGTTAGTTATAGTAACAAACCTAACCACTATATGCATTAAAAACATTTTTATAAAATGCTAAAACATCTATTTTTGAAAGCCCTTTACTTAAATGTGTGCTACAGGGCAACCAAAAATAGAGAACAGAATTATTGGTCTTAACTGGCAGGAAAGTTTAGATTTAAAATGGCATTTAGGTCCAAGATCACTAAAAATGTAATTAATCTAAAATATTAACTATAGTGCTAGATTTTTTTTAACTATAATGCTAAACTTAGATTTTTATTAATGCTAACAAAACAACAACAGCAAAATACTCACCTTATGATGATCCAGAGATGTAGAGAAATGTTGTGTTGTGGAATAGATTCCCAAAAATTTTGCGATTAAACTGCAAACTAGATACTAAACTTAAAACTATGACCTAAACTTTACACTAAATAATTAAAAGCTAAACTATAGATAAACTCGCGAAACAAGATGACTCTACAACAGAACAAGTGAGTGAAGTGACTCCTTTCCTTTCTCCTTTGGAAATTAGAAATAGAAATGGCGGGCGGCTGCTGCAAAACAATAGCTGCCTCAGCCTCAGTCAGTGTTACCAACTCCCAAAAATATTTATCCCAAAACAAACGTCAAAAACCCCTAAAATCGCCACAATTACAAGGAAATCCCCCTAAAAAATTATATTCTGTAAAAAATAATAAATTAACAATAATAAATAAATTTTAATAATAAAATAAATAATATTCTGTAATATTTTTTTAATATTATTTATAAATTATTTAATACCTCAAATACAATTTCGTTTTCTTCTGTTCTGACATTTTGAAATCATACATGATTACATTAAATTAACTTTTTAGTGGATGGATTAAATGTTGTGCAAGATCAACCATTTCGATGCAACGTGAATCGGACCATCATCATACTTTGTAGCATTTCAATAGATAGTCTATTCCACAACTTATTTTTGACAATACGCATCTTATTTTTGATTGAGAATACGCGTTCGACACTTGCGTTTGAAATTGCAACCGTCACAAATGCTAGTCCGAATTTAAATTAAACAAGTAAACTTAAGCAACAATCAACGTATTCGTTTTTCATATAACTCCGCATTCTTATAGTAACGAGGAACTGTACTAGATGTCGCTAAGTCGCTAGGAATTGGCTAGATTGAGTTATCCCAGAACCTATATTTTTACACCTTTATTTTTCTCAATAAAAAATGTAATATAAAAAGTTAAATTTAAAAATCCCTAAAAATACCCCTAAAAATATAAAGCCTCTAAAAAAATCCCATCCCACTTATTTACCCCCTAAATTTGGGGGGAAAACCCCTAAGTTGGGAACACTGGCCTCAGTTGACGTTCCGATCCATTCGATACTATCGCATCGAAAGACCAGTAATGTTCCGTAATAAGAGATGAAATATTATATAACTTTATTAGTTTGATAACTAACTTAATATTTTTCTTATCTTATGAATACGTTGTGTGCATTAATTGCAGAATGCATAGAGCTGCATTGAACCATAGATAAAATTATATTGAACTTATTTGACTCCCTTGCCTTGGAGGGAACAAACAGAAAATTAACAAATAAATAGCATTCCAGATAACACTTCTAACGGGAAACGGATTTTTCGACAACATCAACGCAGTTTATCTTAATATTATTTCTAATCTCTAATTTCGAAATCGTTTTGCGCTAATTAATCTAAATATCAAATATGGATGTATGAATAATAATTATGTGCCTACTATTGTTTAACATTGAGAGGTTTGGAAATAAATAGCTGCTGTGCCCTTCTTCTAAGGAACACCTTTCTCTAGAGGCATCTTGCTGGTCTGAGTGCTAAAACCTCGTCTCTTTCTCTCGAATCTTTAAGCAAAAATATAGAAATTAAATATAACCTATCTGGCATGAATCCTTGAAAATTGTGTACGTATACTGGACGTAAATATACGTAAATTTTATGTCAATTTGTAAAAGTATATGAAATGTAAATAATTTACATTCACTATACATCAAATTTATTGAGAAATAGGCCAGAAAATTGGTTTCAATCAATCACAAATAAAATATAACAGCATTTTAAGTTAACTTTAACAAAAATTAATCAAATTATCCTTGTCAATATTCGCATGTATATTGTATGTAAACTTCACATATTTCAATATACTTGACGTAGTTTACCAAGATTGACCTATTAAATATGTAAATAATATCTCGTGTGCTGACTGGGGAAGAACTTTTGGTCAACCCGCGGCGTGCAGAGACGATCGCAAAAGGAACGGAACTCGCTATTTGAGTTTTGATTACTGTGGTGACAAGATGGATGTAGGTGTACTTATTTCTTTGGTACAAAATTATCAAGAGATATATAATATGAGGCTACATAACCTCTGAAGTTCAGGTTTCAAAATGCTCAGAAGAGATTCAAATTTGTCATGTGTCATCCTAAAAGTATTAAAAAAACTTTACTTCATCTTCAACTAGGTCTGAAAAAAGGATGTGGTACTCGCCAAATGTAAGTCTTTTCGTGTTAATATTATGAGACTAAAATCGACGTTTCTTTTCTTGCTTTTCCTCTTCCTCCAAAAGATGTGCACATACTATAGATCTGCATCAACTTCCATCGCACTTTGTTGCAATACAAAAGACAAAGGCAACACAAGCGCACTGCGTACACAAATGGCTTCTTCTTGCCGGTCATTTGGTAGAACCTTGTGAAAACCGTTCTCATCGGTGATGTGTGTCGGTAGCTTTACGTCGCTAAACCACATTTCGCCCCTAAAGAGTCTAAGGAAAACAATTTCAAATCCCAGTGCTCCGAAAAGGCATATAATGTAAATGTTGGTCAAGAGTTATACTATTTTGAGTCATCTGAAATCAAACATTTTGAAAAAAGATTAGGCTTAATTGATCCAATTTCAAGATGAACCTTGGTCCTTAAACATATTAAACTTTGTTTTTTTGTATTTTTATTTACTATCATTTAACGGGATTCTTCTCAAAACACCAAATTTCTGTTCTATTAAAAACATCCAACTTGAGCACTTTTCCACAAGTTTCGAAGCCACGATGGCCGTGGTTGTTAAGGCGTCAAAGCTTTATCAATCGTCATGACAACCATCAATGGAAAAGTTCCGGGTTCAATTCCCATTGACCCCGAATAATTTTCTAAATGGTTTCTTAACAGACATCGTTGGCTGTGGTTCGGATTCCACGTAAAACTGTAGGTCCCGTCTTCATTAGCCTTAAGTGCAAAACAGCAGGACGTTAAATCCACAAGTTTCAAAACATTAAAAGCTCTTTAATCTTATATCTGTCTCAATCTATATTGCTATTTAAAATTTTTAGATACGGGCTATTTCATTTCTACGACATTAAAAATTTGTTTAGTGGTGCAAATGTAATCAAGTTCGATATTGTTCGAAATTATACATAATTATCAATGGTTGTGTTCTCATAATGAAACCGTTAAATGATAGTAAATAAAAATAAAAAAGTAACATTTTGTACATTTGGGGCTGATTGAATTCCATTGATTTATTTTCCTTTCAAGACTAACACAATCACAGAGCCAAATTTTTCGTTTTGGATTGCAATATTATCAAATATATAGCCTACCTTCTGTTTAGCATGAGTCAAGAAAAAATGTTATAGCTGTTGTCATCAGCTTATTTGTGTGATATTCGTACAGAATTTTAAGGGTTCCACAAGGGAAAACGTTTACGGTAATCTAGCATTTTCGTCAAAATCACATGAAGCAAACTACATAAAATTTGAAGAGAATCCTGTGAGACTTCACGGACGTTTTTACTGACTTTGTTTATTAGTCAGTTACAAAGCTCGTACGTACGATTATTGTTCGTACCATATTATAAGTAGTAGTAATTATCGCAGGTTTCTTCGATAGGTTGCAAAGGAATAAGGTTGTAATGAAAAATGGTTCTAAAAATAATGTTTCTTGCATATGGGTTCAAGTAAAGACGCCTTGAGAAAAAAATACAAAAGCAATCAGCACTTAAGTGTATACGGTTTGGACGTGGATTGATGGATGGATCTATTTTAAAAACAAATACTGTATATTCAATGCAGAGATGTGAACGAATTTGGCGTATCAAAACAACTATGCAGGATGTAATCAAACACTTCAGATTATGACACATGAGGTTTTAAAGAAAAACTTAAACGGTGTTACAAAATATATTAGTTTTGTCATTAGGCTTATTTTAAAATATTACTATTTTTTAAATTTACTAATTTTACACACACACGTTTTCACAAAAAATATATTTATTTACTCAAACTCGTTTGATAACAACATCATAAAATGATGCACAGTTCAGTATGATTCATTTTTATAATTTAGTTTTTGTTGCTCAACGAAGAGGGCTAAGTTGACGTTGAAAACTTTTAAGTAAATAAACCTATTTCAAGCCAAGCTTGGTATTCATTTCTTTAATAACTTATGTTACGATACTTTTTTTAAAATGCACATAAAATTCAAACAACGTTTTGTGGGGGAAAATGACTTTGGAATCCAATAAGATATTCAGTTTATATTTGGTTAACATACCTTTTATGCAATTTTTAAACATTGTGATAATTTGTCCGCTATACACCTAGACAGCAAGGGTTAATTTAAATAAATTAAAAGCGAAAAACATACTGTTAGTTCTCAAAATGAAGTAAAACGTACAGTAACAATTATCTGGTGTGATCAGGATAGCTCAGTTGGTAGTATATCAGTAGCACGGAATGCTAAAGGAGCTGGGTTCAAACCCAGTCTTGGTCGAAGTTTTATCACTTGTAATTTTGCATCTTTTATGATACGTTTTACTGGTGCACAAATATGCCATATGTTTTAAATATAAGACCTTAAGCTTATAGGTTACTTTGTACTATTATGTTGCTTATGTCAACCCTATTGGCTGATTGTAAACTAAGACAACGCCCTACTATATGAGAGGGTATAAAGTTATTTGTTGCTTACGCAGTTGTTAAAACACCCAGTCTAGCCCACGTACAAAATTTGTTTTAAATTCTGCAATTTAAAAAAATAATAAGGAAATGCACTTCACAGGTTTAAGAAAGTGTACATATTTTCAATATGGTGACTGACTATTTTCCCCCCGATAACTCTGAAACAAAATCTACTTGTTCTAGAAATAGGATAATTTCAATTAAATTATCCAGCCAAAGAAATTTGTAAATCGATGCAATTATGGCCTATATATTTTTGCGACTAAGTACGTCGTAATACTAAACTGTTGGGCCTAGCATCTAAAGAAAGCAAATTTACTTTTCAATTTGTAAATTTTACAAACTGTCCGCAATATTGTGTATTCCACAAAAACTGAGCACTTTTCTGTGATGGCAAGTTTACTTGAGAGCAATATAATCCGTACATAGTTAATATTTGAAACTTAAAATCTGAAAGATTTAAAATAAACATATTTCTTTTTTAAACTGAATTATAAAAACAAATTCCAGCACCAACGTAAAAACTAGAAATTAATTCCAGCAGAACAGACTGTACAACACGTAGAGCTAAGCTGCAGACATAATTAAGTTTTGCCTTAATCTGATTGTCTGAATTTTTAAATAGAATTAAACAGAAGGTTGCTTTTAAAAACAACTAAAAATAGTTGTACAATGTGGCGAGGTAAAACCGGAACGTTGGCCGAGTTAGATATTAAATATTACCACGCGAAGTGGATAATCTCTACGGGAAACGTTTATTTATGAAACTAATATTTTTGTTTTGTTTTGTGATGTAGAAAATATCGTTAGGGGTGCAATTCACAGTAACTCCTTGAAATATCTTTATGGATCCTTAAACGAAGCCGTGCACAACAGCTAGTATTTATTTTGGTGATACGGTATCTTCATGAACAATTTGTATTACGTAATAAAGCTCTTATTAATGTTATGTAGGCTATACGTTAAATGTCAAAATGTTTAGGATTTCGTATAGCAAAAGCGAAAAAAGAAATCCTTATAAGAACACACGTGTCTGTCACAGTAGATTTTCTCAGTAGCGGATGATGGTATCTCAATGAAATTCGCTATAGTTAAAAGCATGTAAATCAGCGTACACACCGTAAACTGAACTACCCAAGAATTATAATAAATCGCGCCTCCTGTGAACCTGCATTGAGCGCAAACAGGATTTATTGTATTCTCTGAGTGTGTTTATTGTTTGTCAACAACATGTTTTTGCAAAAAGAAACTTTGTTTATTTATTGTGATGGCAGCAACTGACGAAGCAATGATTTCAACAATAATAATGATGGCTGAAATTACCACTTTGATTTTAGTGATTTTGTAAGGATTTAAAAAATTCATGAAATTTTCAGGCCTAATAAATAATAATCGGTTTTCAAAATGATATTAAACAATTATTTTGGAATTTTGATGAACACGTCATAAATAAAAATAATACAAAGATTTCTCAACATATTTACCAAATTGTAAATAATGAATATGAAATCAAAAAGTAATACTTCTTTCAGGGTGCATTCTAAATTAGGCTCTCTTAACATATTAACCTTAAAAAACTTAAACCTTAAAAACCTTAAAAAACGGTAAATTAATAGGAAACCCTTAAGGATGCGATATAAATTGTTTGAGTGAACGGCTCGTCCTGCATTCAGAACCTTGTGGAGAATAGTCAGCCCGGTTGGTTGCCGCCAAATCGAGCTTAGCGCGTAGCCTTCAGGCAGCGCTGGATGAAAATTTCCACCCGTCTGTGACTCATCAATCCTCCGCGCTAGGTGTGAGTGAGACAGAGTATGGCTGGCTCATTCTCTGTTTCACTCACATTTGCCTTACCGACGACAGTAGCGCTCACGCTACCTAGCGGCTGCCGCGCTAAGCTTGCCAGATTCAAATAAAACTAGGCTGAATCTTTAACGTGGGCGTTGCACTTCTTATAAGTTCTGTATTCATTGGAAACATCATGTCTGATTGCTTGTGCGGCTCGTGAGCCCACAGTTTTTTTCTCAAATTTGTATTAATTGTTCAGTTAAAATTGTTATTGTAAGAGAATCAAAATAGATAAACTTATGAGGTCACCATTTTTCCGTTTACTATTTTTATTTAATAACTAATGGTTTAGCAACATTAAAGCGCAAACTACATTCAAAACGTTGCACTGTATATCGTTCGGTCATATTTTCAAAATTAAAAACATACATGGCCTACATAATAACGTTAAAACATATGTGTTATCTGTTGCCCGGTCGAGATTTCATTTAAATCGTAACAAACAAATGATTATTATATACACTTTTTATAAACCGTTTAAATCGCAGTAAATCCAAATTTATTTGTTTCAATACATTTAACTAAAATGTACAACTCTATATTATAAAATTTAATTGAAATAAATCCAATTATCTCGGTAAATAGGTTAATACCACATAAACCCCACAAAGGCATTAAATCTGATTGTGTAATAATACTAACCATTAATAGTGTAAGGATGACGTCACAAGATATAGGGATTATTACTTTGACTTACGAGTATGTGGAACAATAGGCTCACGGTTACACGTCACTTTAATGTCGGATCTACGGAAATGTTGGCTTCTTTCTCGTTAGAAGTATCTCATGCATAGAGGTTGACAAATTTACATTATTAACGTCTTAAAAGTTTTAGAACACATATGACAATCCCAAATGAGTGAACTATTTCCTTAAAAAGCCCAAAGAGATCTGTATTATATTACCAGTTTTAGCGTAACATACTGCGTTTCAAGCATCTGTATTACTCTTGCTGTCGAGCCCGACTTTCCCGTATCCAAATCAGGATCTACTTTAAATTTTGTTTACAGAACTAATTCAATCTAAATTACTATATTAGAAATTATTGAGCACATTTGAAAACAAAATTTCATTGGAGAATAATTTAGGTTTCATTGAGTAACTCAGGCTCATCAGTTTGTTTTAGAAAATTTAATGTCAATGTTTGAAATTCAACTCCCATAAAATCTAGTGTAAATGCCATTCGTACGGCACAAAAGAGTATAGCGGACGCGCAAGGTTGAATTGTTGGATCTATTTTGTAACGTATAACAGCTGATTTCGTCCATCAGCTGTAGTACTTCATCAACTATGTGAATTATGTTAAGGTTATGTTTACAACTTTTAGGTGAAATTGAGTGTGGTATCAATATATATCGTATTCTTTGTGGCATGTCAGCTTCCTGACAAGTATGGATAGCGCATGTGCATGGTCTGGCTTGGGCTATTGGTCTGAATTATTGCTATTTTAAAAGATCCGTACAAGTTTGAGCTTTTGTAAATTGACAAGTATAAACGATGAAAACTTGAGTGAATATTAAAATGCTAATAATACAGTTTTGCTTAAATGACTTAACATAGGCTATTAGAGTTTAAACCCGTTATTTTAAGTAGGCCTATGATTAAAATGTATGATATCGTGTTTTTTCTTCAACAAATTTATTTCAGGTCTATAAGTTAAAATGTTTAGTGCGACACTTTTCTGTGTCTATTTTCTGACTCAGAACTTTTTATTACACTTTTAAGACGAATACAAAATTATAGTTTTCTGATGTACATCAAATTAGTCTACCAGTTATTTTTCCGGGGGCTTACTGGTAAAAATAATCATCTCTTACGGGAAGTTGTGAGCACAATTAGTACCTTCAGTAACAAATAAACTAAATATTTTTTATGATTCAACAGATTTAAATCAATAAACACTTAAAAAAGCTATTGGTGGGGGGGGGGGTAGCTTCTCACGTCAACTACCCTGGTTATCTACGCTACGGTCACATAGGTGTCTAAGATCCATAACCTCAAAGATAAGATGGCAAATAATATGAAATGTTTAAATCAAAGTATAAAGTTTACAATAAAGGGTGTCTTTTTTAAACGGACCATCTAATAAAAAGTTGTCTAAACAAACAAATAACTTTTTAAAATCAACAAATACGGGTTTGTTATTTATTTAAAACCACAATACAGAGGAATTAAGTAACAAAACTACAAATGCAACACATGAAAAATGAAGTTAATAACCGATGTTGAATATAAGCTGTTCATTCTCATTGTTGCAAATTATTGTTTATCGAAAGCCCTCTGTTTATTATTCTACAAGTTCTCATTTTAAATGACAGGTTTTAATGTTTCTATATTTTAAATTGGAGGACAGGTTTCGCATTTTTTTAAGGCACACCCTATATTTTATGATGATTTGGGATTTGACTGAATCCTGGATTCTAAATCAGATGATATTTGCTTTGTCAAAACAACTCTTTATTAGTGTTAAAATAATTTTCATTGGTTTAAAACGTTTCTATACAAAAATATCTTATGCTCAGTTATAGTGTTTTTAAAACTTTATACAACTATCACTTTTAAACGGTTAGTCGTATAAAATAAAAAACCAATAACAAAAAAGTTTAAAAATAACTTGTAAAATCAAAAATCATCATAAATATAGAGTGTTCCATCCATAAGAAATTTGACCGCCATATTGGAAAATGGCGGCCATTTACAAATATTTTAACTACGTACTTTTTAATTTCTTAAAAAAATAACGAAAGGTTCCCTATTTAAAGTTTGCTGTCAGATTTATAGTTTACAAGATGCCAATGGTGGCCCATTGAAAAAAGACACCTGTATAGTAAGTCTCATTAGACTCTTATGGCTAACAACAGACGAGACACCGGTGTACGGGACACTAGTGTACGGGCAGTGTACGGGACACTAAATGTACTATTAATTAAATGTGTGTCAACAGATGAGACACATTTAATTGATAGTACATTTAGTGTCCCGTACACCAGTGTACCGTACACCGGTGTCTCGTCTGTTGTTAGCCTATATCTTGTGTTTTCAGGAGTTTTCATTTCTTGAATTATGATGTTAGGCCTATTAAATAAGACGGTATAATGACCGTTATTAACATCGCCAGTGAATACAAAATTATACATAATGTTACCAGAGTCATAATCTTTTATTACATGATAATCTTACCGATGAACTAAACAAGCATTCAAGAAATACGTCACTAGCCATCTGACGTCACATGAAATAGTATTCATTATAATTTCGTATTGATTTTGTATAATGTTTGATCTCCAATGATGAAATCAACGAAGTGTTCTATGTATGCTTTTGTCATCATATAAACCCAATGAAACATTTGACCTAAAATAGGTAAGTAAACACTACAAATATATGTAAAATATCAAAATGATTCTAATTAAATTGAATAAAAAATAGCAAAAGAAGCAATAAAATAGGGATTTTATAAATATCTATATAAAGTTTATAAATCCAAACTTTACTCTACATACATCTGAACCGATTTAGGCTATCATAATTGTTTTTCTACAACAAACTTAATCTCAAATTGCTAATCAAAATTATAGAATTAGATGGTTAGTTAGTAAATTAACTGAATCTGAAAATTTGTAAAATGCTTATAGAAAATCCCTTTATAAAGAACTAGTACGACTAATCCCTTCCAGATGGCGTTGCACTCTTGAACTGTCCTCCTCGATCCCCTCATATCACCCATGTAGCTTTTTCTTGTGGGGATTTGTCAAGGAAAAAGTGTATAAACTACATTTGCCAGAACGTATACATGTACTCAAGCAACGTATCAAAGCAACCATTGAACCGATCGATCAAATCACTCTTTTAATAGTCTGACCAGTGCTTGATGTTTGTAGTGTCACAAGGGGTGCCCCACATTGAACATTTTTGTGACCTTTAGTGAGACCAAACGTTTTGAGGTTTTCTTTCATTGTAACCATAGTTAACTACTGTGCTGTACTCACGAGTGTGGACCTGGAAAGAACGCAAACCGCACGGCACAGAGCATCGGTTTTGCCCTGTCACTTATTTTAAATGCATTTCTAAAAACATCGGTCTGCATCTCTTCTCTTGAAAACACAGAAGTTCTCTTTGTTAAAAATTAGTAAGTATGTTTAACAATAGCATTGAAGGGTGTTACCGAGGTGATCCACTAGGATTTGAAAGTCGGCATTTCTGAGAAATCGGAGGGTTGATAGTTCCGCAAAACATATTTAGTGACATGGCTAGTACAGCCGTGGCCAAAGGCACCAGTCTTAGCACCTGTAAATCTCAGGTCCACGCTCGTGAGTA
>JAGFPH010002337.1:0-13090 GCA_018207615.1 Philaenus spumarius | reverse complement strand
AAAATTTAGAATTTTTCAAACCCTTTCTTAGCGAGCGCCTATGGCCCTAGAGGAAGCTACATACCAAATTTCATTCCAATCTGTACGGTAATTTTTGAGAAATCGTGATTTAGTAATTTTTACCCCCTAAACCGCCCTAAAATTTCCAATTTTTTAAAACCCTTTTTTATTGAACACTTTTGGTCCTAGAGGAAGCTACATACCAAATTTCATTCCAATCCGTTCAGTAGTTTTGAAGAAATCGTTTTTTAATAACTTTGATCCCCAAACCCCCCTAAAATTTCGAATTTCTTCAAACCCTTTCTTAGTGGGCACCTATGGCCCTAGAGGAAGCTACATACCAAATTTCATTTCAATCCGTTTGGTAGTTTTTGAGAAATCGTGATGAGCGAGTGAGTGATATTTCGCTTTTATATATATAGATTTACCACTTCCCATGTAACACAGACGAATTAGTTTGTCAGAAAATGCAATTTTAATAATACAAAATATCAAAATAGCGGGAGGTTTTTATGGCACTGGCAACGAATAAATATAATATACAAATATGGCTCGGGTGTATCAAAACAATTAATTACATAAATTATTGTTTTATATAAATGCAATTACAATTGCATCTGTTAATTTTAAGCTACAACCTAAATGTCTACTAGAATTAAAATTATATGTACATTTAAAGTTCATATCTCAGATGTTTGAAGGTGTTGGGTGATAGTGGAGTAATAATAACATGCATTTTTGCATACACTATAGCGCCTCTAAACTAGCGTATGCTCATACTTCGGCCAGAGGTAAGATTTTCGTTATAAACAATATGCGTGGCGAGTGAATACGGAAAAGTTGCTAGTTGTTTTATAATATAACTGGAGATATTTAACTTTGGCAAATGTAGGCACAATAGGGCTCATTTTGCTGTTATTCAGAGAATGTAAAACTGAGAATCCCGTATCTGGTGATTTTATTACAAAACCTAACCTAACCTAACTTACTCGTAGTTTATATCACCTATCCTAATCTAAACAACAAAGGTGTCACGACTAATTACCCGCGTCTATGAGTTAGGAAGCAAAATGTCGGCTTTCTTTCATCAGCCTGTCGCGACACCTTCATGTTCACAAGCATGTCTGTCTGTCTCGGGCTCATCTGTCTCCATAACGCTTCTATTTTAACTCTACGTCGGGATATTTTGAGATTTACGGAACTGAGGAATAGAGTAAAAACTTGACACCATATTAGATGGTGATTAGATCACAATATGTAAGTTTTATTGAGGTGAGTGAAAAAAAAACGAGCGTAAAGCTTATTTTTCTTACTTTTAATATTTACATTTGTGTTAATGAGGTTGTAAACCCTTAGAATATTTGTTTTAGTCCTTTACGTTTTTTTGGTTTCTCGAATCATTCATTCAAGCCAATGCATTCATGAAAATTCGTCAATAGCGAGATTGACTTAAAGAAAACAAATAGATAAAAGTACGCTTCGAATACAAATAGATTCTTAAATAAAATATTCAATCAACTCTCAGTGATAAATATGAACAAATTACAGCTTTAAACATTCCTGTGAAGGCCTTACATATATATATACATAAATATATAACTGGTATTTAAACTGTAGTACCTAAACTAAAAAATAAACCTGTATTAATTTGTTTCATATTTTGCTGATTTACACGAGTTCTGCGTCTGAAAATGACTTCAGTTCAGGCGAAACAGCTGTTGCGACAACTAAATAAACTGAACTACTTTTGACTTTAAGGTATGTTAACAAATTTAAATCATAGTTTGAAAGGTTAAAATTAAATTACTTATAGGTTGGTAGCAAGTCAAATGTACTAAACTATGTACAATTTTACAATATAATTTCTTTGTAAATTAATAATACTGTATCACTTACATTATTTTACATGTTAAAATCTATAAACCAATATCATAACTGTTTTGTATTGAACATTTTTCTATATGCTTTCTGCAGCGTTGCAAAAGCTCTAAGTTTCAAATAAAAATCCAGTAATTGGTGCTATCTTTCTGTTTTAGTGTCTCCCTCGTTTTCATCTTCAAAGTTGGGATAAAGTAAGTATAGCGCTAGGGAAACCAACACATTCTAATGTTTTTTTTTTTTTTCATGCAGGTGTAGGATTTATTACAATTAGCATTTTAATATTATGCACCACTGTTTAATTATTTATAATGAGAAATACCAGAAGGGTTCTTCTTAAATCTTTTATATTTATCATCGCAGTGTTTGAAGCATAGATAAACGCGGTCTTCTCCGAAGTTGTGTTCTGAAATCGTGTAGAAACTTTAAATTCCAAACAGAAGCTCAAGATTTAAAACTAAATAGCATTTTAAATTCAATGGGAAAAAGGAATTGTGAAGAATCTTTTGAGACAATTCCTAGACGACTCACTAAAATTGTAGAAATTAGATCACAATGTTAAACTTCTAACATTATTTCTCGAACAACATGTATACAGTCTATGTCAAGTTTGAACTCAATCTGTAAAACGTTCTCTAGATATCAATTATTTTGTAAAAAATACATATAGACAGTCGAAAACGTAAACATCACAGACCTATGTTTAAATTGTGAAATACGAGTATGTTTGTCTCGATCCCAGGAACAAATCTACAAAAGGGGACCAGAGAGTTCGGGGAAACTCTGTATATATAGGGATACCTGACATTATGCCTCAAAATTCCAACCTAGAGTATAGTTAGGAGGGCAAAACCATTTAACTCCCTCTAATAACTGTTTATAATTGACAAGAGGCCTTTCTAACTAAAAAAAAACCGTTTAGTAAAAATCTGAGTTAGAAGACCGGACAAACGGTAACAAAAGAATCATTTAAACCAATCCTGAGTAGGATCAAAGGCAGAACTAAGAACTGCGCTTTGCAAACCTTTAATAAAACAAAATAATTGGACACGCTACTAGTACCCGCTTTAGCCGAGTTCAAATTGAGCAAAACTTGTGTGTCTTTAGTCCAACTGTAATTATAATTATAAACTTGAGGATAAATGGGGGAAAAATGCCAACTATTAAAAGAACTAAGTATGTAAAATTTAAGCATAAGAAGAAATGACATTTTTTGAAATAGAAACTTATTAAAGTGTAAAAATTACTACAGAAAACGAAAAATGAGGGCAAATAAAAACTAACAATCACAAATAATCGAAAAAAGAAAATTGAATAACAAGGAGCAAGCAAAAACGAGAACGAGAAAAAATTATCAATATGTAAAAACATATAAATATTAATATATAGTTAGGGATAGAAATAACCAAATGGTAAAATTTCACAATTATAATTTATTAACGAGCAACATATGTTTCACCGTTAGCCATCATCAGGCTACTTAATTGAAATACAACAAGTATCTTAAAACTAACATACAAACAAAAGTAGAAAGATTGGGAGTGACAATGGAACTGACCAGGATGGGCAAATGAAATGTGGCCTAGGTAAGCAAGGCAAGGGCAAGGTGTGGTTACATAATGGGTTTTAACAAGGGGGATGAATTAAGACAAATTTGGTTATTTAAGTTAGAAGTATGATTTTTTTAAACAGATCTATTAATTTCCAGACATTCTAGATTATTTAATTTCCTACTTTTTCCTTCCATATGTAATAACTTTACATTTATTTTTGGGTTAAATGTATGTCCAGTTTTCAATAAATGATTTTTAAAATTGGAATTAGATTTACCATACTTCCAGCTACTAATGTGTTCCTTAATTCTAGTATTAATGGACCTACCTGATTGTCCTACATATTCACAACTACAATCTCCACATGAAATTTTGTATTTTTTTTTTTTTTTTAAAGGCGAAAAACCTAGGTGGTTATCATCGCCTGTGAAATTTTGTATACTCCGCTATTGCTTAATCTTTCTCTTTTGTCTTTGTTATATGTTGCTCATTAAAAAATTATAATTGTGAAATTTTACCATTTGGTTATTTCTATCCCTATTATAGAGTTTCACCAAGTACCAACTGTTTTTACCTTAAATTCTTTTAATATATAGTATCCTAAATATTTCTGAAAACTTTCAGACGATGCAAAGGGCTAACACCAAATCAATAAACTGGGAATGACCCTTCAGCATTAAGGAATCCAATTGTGTAGATAAATTCTTTTCGTGTATTTCTTATTTTAATTTGTCACGCTCTAAAAGTGGTACTTCATAAAATCTTAAATTGTTAAGTGTTTCTTATTTTAGACAAGGGCGTATCAAGAAGTTTACAAATTCTTGATACATCAATTATGTTACATTAATTAAATGCACAATTATCATCCCATTTATATATAACTCACGGGTGTAAAGCCGCTTATATTATATAGGCTGATTATAAATAATTAATGGACAATCTAATTAACCAAATTAGTGTAGAACAAAAAGGCTGCTTTGATAATCTGCCATTAAGTATGAACTAAACACTGAAAATATAAAAAGGCTGAAATTTGTACTTGGAAAACCTGCAGGTCTAGAGGGTACTATACTAACAAAGCCCTATCAAGAACTTCAAGATTTATCCTGCTTCAGTAGCACTCATAATTTGGTCAGGGTACCTGTGCTTCAGACACAGCATTATTATTTTTCTAAGACCAAATTGGGCATTCTCGATTATCAATCTTTGTAGTTGGTGAAATATGATTTCCCTGATACAGTTTGGATGTAATAAAAGTTTTAGACATCTATTTCTGTTCTAATATTGTCCTGGGTTCATTTTATTATTTAGTTAGTTAGCGTAAGCCTAGTCTTCAATTACGTTTCCTGTTTAGATAACATACGTTTTATATTTAGGTTTCACTTGCTAACTTCTGGAAACGTGGTGTATTATTTTAATTGTATATAAATATCCAAACAAACATTGTAAAAATGCCTTTTATTGCTGTGCGTATTTCCTACGTTAATTTTTGTTACATTAAAAGTGAACGGTGGTTTTGATATTTGTATTGATTAAATTGTAATATTGTATATAGTCAGTTCAGCGATAGGTATAGTGTGTTTCATTGTAGTGGGTGGTCATAAATTCCATATTTCTACATTTGTGTGAAAGCCAAAATAGGAGCCCTTGAAGTGTATTTAAAAAAAGTTAAGAAGGTTTTCTCTCTCGCCGAAATTAGGTAGGCTACTTTGAGTGGAGTATTTTTAAATGTGAACCCTATTTTTGTGGCATATCAAATAAAAATGCACGGAAATATAAAATTAATTAATGTCAAAAATATGGTTCGGACGAGTTTAATCAAAATGTCTTTAAGATTCTGTAATTATAAAATCTCTATTTCCCACTTAAAAAAACGAAGTGTAAACTGTGCTAAAACATCACAAACAATTGTCGCGCGTCAATTTAGTTACATCCATCCAAAAATTATTTCACGAGTGCCTCTAATTTTGTCTTCTTATGGACTTTAGTTTGACAAATAACTTGAAGTGGGTTTCAATTTAAAAGTTTTGAGATCCTCCCAAAATAGGGGAATTTCGGGGAAAGAGATAAAATTAAAATAGGGTTTGGATGTATTTCAGTTTATAAGAATACTTAAGTAGGGAAAGGACTTTAGGAGTCCATTATGCTACAGTTGAAACCTGCAACACAAGTTGCCTTTGGGGTTGAACATAGTTACTGTCGATTTACTTGCTATATACGCTGCTCCCCCTTCTGCATCACTCCAAGTGGTATACAATAAAGATGTTACAAAAACTAAACAGGGTATTCCAAAAAAAAAAAAAAAAAAAAAAACACTTAAAGAACGGCATTCATTTTGCTTTTGTATACCCTTTTGTTTGACATGATATAGATGTGGGTTCTCGTTAGAAAATTTTAAACAATCAGACAGAAATAGAAACTTCAGATGACATATTTAACAGCCCCAGAATATTTGTTTATATAACCGTTTATGGAGAAGGGATTCTCTGTAGTAACATATAGGGTGTATATAGAAACTATTATAGAAGTTCAAAAGCCCATTTTTCACATCCAAACTAAGAAATAATTGTATTTTTAATAAATTAGCTAACAAAACATACTTTTGTTTAATAATATTACTCTCAGTAAAATGGTATATTTATTTCTTATTTAAAGCTAAATTTAGTTGGGGTGTGTGTGTGTTGCACATCGTTGTGAAACAGTATTACTGTTAAGTCATAAAACATAATCTTAAATAAGAAAATAAAAATAGTGTGTATAACTGGCAGTTTATTATACACTGTAGAATCTCTTTTCTTGGAGATTATTTGCTAAATATTACTCAATTACTTCTTTAGAAAAGTTCTTCAAAATACGAAATCATTTAATCAATTGACCATGCCAAAAGTCTCCTTTTTAGTTACTGTCGTCACTTTGTTTTCCAGGACTTTCTTGGTCCACTTTGGGTCCAGGCGAAGACGAGTAATTCGAGGTAGTCGTTGAAGTTCATCTCATTAGACGCAATAGTCAAAGCAACACCAGCGAACATTTCAGAGAAAATCAACGGTGACAAACAGTAAAAAAGACAAATACTGTAAGGTTCAGTTTTTCATTGCAAACTATAAAACCCTAAAAAGAGAAAAATAAACTGACAAGAAAGAGTCATACAAACAAGAAAGGACAACAATCAAGATAAATAATATGAACCTTTCTTGGAAAAAATCATTTAAAAGAAAGATAATGAATAAAGAAGATTCACAAATTTAAAGGAGAATAAATAGATTTACTTGCAAAAATTTAGCTCTGTTGAAAAGTAATATTGGATTTTTGTGCTATCCACACCTTTAAATGTGTGAACCTAGGAAATAGTTTACTCGGGAGAGTAGGCCAAACTATTAAAACTAACCAAAGATATTCACTTAGCAAAGTAGATATTTAAACTTGGATGTCGTTCAAATTGTGGTCATAGTGTGGCAATGTGGCTTTATATTCCCGGTTATATAAATCTGTTCCCTTGAAAAAATAAGTTTAAGTCATGTTTAAGGTTTAGTATTGTAATTAAGTATTAAGGGAACCACTCTTTGGGAGGTAGAGGGAGGATTTGCGTAGGTAAATTATGTTTTAATATTATTTTATTTTAAATAATTCTGTTGGGTTACGGTACCATAAAAGGAAAAACAGAGTCTTTAAGGATAACTTCTTTGTCTTCCGGTCACAGTCAAGTTAACCCAAAACGGAAAAACGTATGAAATTTAAATTTAACATGTTATTTATAAACCCAGATATATTTTAATAACTGTACTCATGATCTACATTTTACATTAAATTTACAGATTTTCCATGATATAATGACAACGATTATTGCAATAAAACATCCATAGAAAGACTTATATTGACAACTTTTCTGCAGCTTAAAGTTTTCCTGTACCCTTTACTGTTTAGGCAACGCAAGCTACAAAAGTCCCCCAACAAATGGTTTTCACAAAACTTGGTTCATTTTTTCGATCGCTGCTTATTAGTACCGTGTAGAAAACCCCAAGATAACTCAGCCCATGTTTCCCAGAAGACAACGCTTAAAACATCAGTAAACATTTCATCAAAATCTTTTTGTAGTTAAACCATTATAAACAAATAAACTTTTCCTTCTCATAATGCAATACAGACACAGTTGCAGTCGTTCGTCCATAATTACAGGCGATCAAATATAGTCAATGTTAGTAGGTCGGAAATGCTCAGCCCTATACGTTGAGAGTGTTTTAACTGAATCTATAAAATATTGTATAAAAATAATGTGCTATGCTTAGTTCTTTGTTATAAAGTGTCAACAAGCTTTAAAAAAGGTTCTAAACAATGAAAATTCATTTTCCAATAAAAAACGTAGTAAACTTCCACTCTTTGTGATAATAATTTTTAGAAAACTTTGTATCATTAATAATTTCTTCTCGAAAGCAGCTCACTAAAGTTAAAAAATATATTTCCCGTGTGAATTTACTGAAGTATTATACCGTTACATTTAAGCTTTCGTTATAAACAAACTGGAAATTGCGTTCTCCTGGCGAAACGCCATTGAAACTGGGCAAGATATAAAAGTACTTCTTTATCATTTGTTTGTAATATAGAACCTTCATTCGTATTATCTTGATGCGAGAAAATAATTTTGTACTATTCATGTAAAATGAGTGAACCCTTTGACGCATGATTTTTTTGATTTGGTTAGAAAAAATATACTGTTTTATTTATAACGGTTTAAAACCATAAAAAATCATTTAAAATATCTGTCTTTTAATTAGTATTTTAAAAGGGGTTTTTTACTAAGTTACACCTGAGTTACATCATGTGTATATTCAAAAAATGGAAAAAAATAAATGTTACATCTGAGTTACATCATGAAGCAATATACCTAAATATTTAACAATATAAAATACAAAGATAAAATATAAGGAGTTAAAATAAGTGTATTCCAGCACACATAGGTCATTTATTAAAATTATTAACATTAAAAATGTGTTGGAACTTAAACAAAAGTTTACAAAGTTAGTTGTGATGCATCATAAAACAGAGTTTTAAATTACATTTACTGCATTTTACATTGGTATTTCCTTTGCAGTTAGGCATTTTGCAGCGGTTCCTTTTTTCATCCCATATTGGCCAATGATCCGTTTTGTCTTTTATGACTGGAACAGGAGGTCTTGGTGCTGCTGATGCTTTCTTTCGCAATTCCATGTTCTGTAGTTCTGCAGGCCGTCCTCTCTTTGGAGTTCTTTTTCCAATGTTGCAAAGATTTACAGCCAACTAACTTTTCTAAAGTCTTTTTGGGTCTTTTTTTGTTTTCTTGTTTAGAGGAAAACAGTATCAAAGAATTGACAACCACCATGACAACCATGTGATAAAAGAGTCTAAAATACCACTTTCTACTCTTGATTTTGATGTGTTGCCTTCCAATGTGCGAGTCCATCAGGTCAACCCTTGTGTTTATATTATAGATCTTGACTATCTTTGGACAAGGGATTTCATTGAATGTTTTGCTTTTCTTATCATATCTTCTTATTTGTCTAATGGCTGAGTTCCACACATTGTAGATCCAATTGTTACGATTTGGTTGTCATGCCAGGACACAAAACTTATGGGAGTATTATCTATTGTTGTAATCCACCCATCTGAACTGAATACCCTCTTTCTCTTTTAGCCATGGCCGATTTTTCTTCAAAGGGGCAGGTCTGGAAGTCGACCTCTTCGAAACGACCCAAGCATAAAGATTCCTTGTGTGTGGAAGTACGAAAACAAGGGTAAACTGGAATAGTATCACAGTATATTGTGCGATTCATATTTATGGGAACTTCTCTAGCCAGTCTGACAGCAAGAGTTCCAGTTGTACTAAGGTCAGGTTCGTTTACCAAAGAAGCCTCTATATTACCTGAGTAGATTTCAAATTTGTGTGCGAATCCTTTATCATCACATAGAACGTACAGTTTGTAGCCCCATTCTGGTTCATCGAGCTTTATAGAATCTAAGTTGTTAGGAGAATCATTATTCCCACCAATATCAGGGGTAGTATCATGTGGTCATGAGAGCACTGCGTTCAGATTAGCAAATAACGTCTCATCATCTATTTTCTTCATAGACATCGTCTTCATCGAGCAATTCTCCCAACTCATCTTCACTATCAAAGAGAAGATTTAAAAGATTTATGATTTCAGGATCTCGTACATGTTCGTCCATGACACCTATAAATATTGAAGTTAACAATTAAAGGTCCTCTAAAAACAATGTATAATTATTATTTAGGCTTGAAAACAAATCACTACCATGTTCATGATGTAACTCATAAGTTAAGTGAAGAATGTAGTTCAATTTGATTGTGTGCATGATGTTACACTTGAGTTACACATATAAAAAATTACTCATAAATATAAAACTATGCTGTAACTATAGTTACCTGAATAAAATAAACGAAGTTGCAGAATTTGTGAATCGAAAATGATTTTCTTGTAGTCATAACAGCCAGCAATACGAAAATGAGATAAGCTAACAAATGGTCAAACCAAGGAATTCACTCTGAACAGCTGTTTTTTCCAGTCCCCCCCCCCAAATACTGTTGCAATTGGCTATTTGACCATAAGGAATAATTTCACAGCTGAGTTACACAATTTAATTCTCGATAATCCCGACAGAATGCGCTAGAATGTCAAAATAATAAATGTAACTCCTGAGTTACACTATGCGTCAAAGGGGAGTTGAGCTCACACCTGTAAAACAGTCGAAAATTTGGAGGCTACCTGTACTTTTCACTACAGGTAAAACATCCTAACTGAAGAAGTTACAGTGTAATATTGTAAAGTAACCAAGTTAGAGTACTTTATGTTCCATTAATGAACATTTTAATTAGTACAGGTACGTAGAACTGTAAGATACATAACATATAAATTAAAATCTAAAAAAACCCTTGAGGCTCAACAGATTTTATTGAATTACAGCTAAGAACACTCTCGATCAAGTCACCATGCAAACAAACAAAACTAAATCAAAATCGGTTCATCCGTTTGGCATCTACATGCGTTAAACTTATAACACCCCTCTGTTTGCGTCGGGGGGTTTAAAAGTAAAGTTCTGCTACGGACAAAGGTAAGATTAAACTCGATGTATCTTAATTTTGAAGTCCATCAAATATTGATCGAAGGACTGCATTTGGGAAAACGGGTTACCTTTGATCCCTTATAGTTTAAGACACAACGGTACAATTTTAACTCCATTCAAACTGTTTTAGCATACGGACCTTACACCTTCAACCTCGTTCAATCGATATCTTAAAAATGTAGGACATTATAGAAACCATTGTTTAAATATGTCTCCACGATACCTTGCACCAGAACAACTTATACATACTTATGGAAGGACGGACAGTTGGGTATCTTTAAACGAAGTAAAGTAAAGTGGAAATCAAGAAAAGTCAAATTCAGAATTGTAGTACCTACGCCGAATATATTCATATTAAATCTAAAATACGATAAATTTACCTCATTCCAACTATATCAGAATTGAACCTTTTATTATCTCAGTAGTCAAAACGAATTTGCGTGGTATAAATGTTTGATTAAGAACTCAGGGTATAGATACCAAGTGTTGGCAGGTGTTTGTGAATTACTGCCCGAGTAGTATGTATTTCTGGCAAACAATGTAACTAGTGAGAACTCGTGGAAAGCAATGTATTATCATCTTATAGGTTTGGAAGTCAAGTAGAGATGAAAATACATTAAAATGGATAAGACAGCAAATTCCACAGAAATGATATTAATTTCCAAAATTCATCAACACTTTATATGTTCAATACACTGAACTAACAGCCTACCCAATAAATTGTACATTGCAGTGAAAAACGGCTTCCAAATACAGTATTACTCTACACAGAATTAAATAAAACCTAATTATTGCTCACTAGGGGGCTCAGGACCCTGCTCACTTCGCTCGCCAACCCCCGCGGTGACTCGCGTCGAAGAAAATGCAAACAGGTTTTTTATATAAATAGGCCTTACTATTAAATTCTAATATGTCTTACTTCTTTAATTAGGAAGTAAAATAGTGGTTTCTTATTTTTAAATTCCTTAATTTATTAAGGGTTTATTCTCTAGCTTAAGGAAATTATAACATTCAACATTTTTACTACATTTTCATCCCTTAGTAGCACTTGACAAAATGTCAATCTATGATACTTTTTTTATGAATGTTGTAAGAAATAAATGTACAAAGTTTCAGCTCACAAACTTTAAATTAATATTAATTGTTTTATGGGTTGTTTTAACCCTTAAATCAAAATTAATTCTAGCCTATGTTACTCAAGGATAGTGTAGCTTTTTATTAGTAAAACTATTTTTTCAATCGGTTCAGTAGTTCCAGAGATTACCCCCTACGTACAAAACAAATAAACAAAGAAAGTTTTACCTTTTTGTAATATTATTAATAATAACCCCAAAGCTAACATGGTAAGTAATGTTAAATATTCAAATCAAATTATATCGTATATTTTATAACAGCAGTTATAATAAAGGTTAAAACAACCAGCAAGGCTAAGGTCTACACTTTAATAAAAAAACATCACATACAAATTTAAAATTTAAATAATTGCTTCAAAGTTTGAAATCAGCTGTTAATGTAAATATTTTATTTAATTTATTGCTATGGTAATAAATGTAAATACATGTGTAGTTTTATCATTCTAGGCACAACCTAAGATTTTTTTCCGACTAAATTTACAAATAATATTGAAACAAAAAAAGGTTTTTATCTAAATGAATTATAGCCTAATGTTACTCAGGGATAGAGTAGCTTTTTATTAGTAAAACTATTTTTTCAATCGGTTCAGTAGTGCCAGAGATTACCCCCTTCATAAAAAAAAAAAAACTTGACCTCTTTATAATATTAGTATGGATTTGTGTATTAGTATTATTAGTATAAATTACGTTTTCATACAATGTTTAATTTGTTTTATAGTCTTCTTGTAAAGTACTTAAGTAACACCACTGGGTTTTGTTCAGCATTTCAGCTGCAGCACTTTATGAAATCGTTGAGGAACAGTATACTCTTTCAAACAATATTCCTTAAAAAGATATACAATTTTGATTTTTAAGGAACAAACTCTGGTCCCATCAAAAGAAAAAATAAAATATTATTTGAGTTCTGATTATTGCAATAAATTAAAATACTGTTCCAAATTTCATTGTATTATCTTAATCTGTTCTGAAGATAATTAGTTTGTAATAGGCAAACGAGAGATCCTATAAAGGATCCATTTTTCTTTTACATAATGGAACCCTAAAAATGAGGTTAGATTATATTTAACTGAGGGTTAGGAATGAAAGCACTTGGATACGTTTTAAAGAGTTTACAATATTTGTTCGATGTTTTCACTGCTAACACATTTATTCCACCCTTCTGTCGAGTAGATAGAATTGCCAAAGTCAGGAACTGGACATGCTCTGTCGCGGAGCAATTCAACCTGTGCAAACCTCTTGCCGCCACCATTGCTGTAACAGCAGACCCCGCCCTTGTCCCCACTCCGTAAATAACAACAGCAGTTCTACCAACGTTTAGGCTATAGAGTAAAATTATGGAACCATCAGAAACGAGCGTCAGCGATGCCCTGTTTCAACTCAACCAATTATTATTTCGTTTGTCTGTTTGTTACT
>JAGFPH010002336.1:183460-196875 GCA_018207615.1 Philaenus spumarius | reverse complement strand
AGTTTTACTGTCAAAGAATGTGCTCCCGGTTGGATATTTTTTACTAAAGCCTCGTTCTCACGACGCGTGACTTGCCAAGTCACAGACGTCCTTGGATCTGCCACAGATCGACGAGAAGTCTCTGGAATTGCGAGCCAACAGTTCTCACGGCGCGGGGTGGCTCGGTGGGACTCGGGGCGGCACGTCTTACCTCAAGCCCGTTCGGACGTACGCGAGCACCGTGGTCTCTGGGTCGGTGTCTAGTAAGCAAAGAACTGTTGTGACTTCTCGAGTTTGATGTTAAACCAGTTGATGTAGGTTTTGTGAAGTGTAGAAATATGTGGAATGATGATAACGAATTAATAGCTTGCGCTGCAGCGTACTATGTAGTCTGCACTGGAGAATATTTGAAAAGACGAATGAGACGGAAAAAGCGTTGGTGGGTGGATTCCTATAATAAAAGCCGAAAAAGGTAAGTACATAAAAAACTATTGATAAAAGTATGCGGCGGCACGGGGATTCAAACCCACGATATCGCTACCTTGGATTTCAAGTCCACCGCGCTACCGTCTGCGCCACCAACTCACTAAATATATATATATATATGTATTGTTTTATGGACATACACATACAAGGAAAAAGTAATAAAACTCTTTCTTTTGTCGTGCTGAACCACCAAAAACGACAATAATTTTCGTTCTTACAAATAATATGTTTCTTACAGGTACAATGCTACTGACATGCTGGTTGACTTAAAAAAAGAACCATCCGGAAGATTCCAGAACTTTTGTCGGATGGATGCTACTGATTTTGAAAGTTTACTTAGTAGAATTGCACATACATTAATCAAAAAAGATACAAACATGCGGAAAAGTATACCTGCTCAAGAGAGATTGGCTGTAGCTTTAAGATTTTTTGCCAGTGGAGACAGCTATGGTAGTTTATCATTCTTATTTAAGATTTCAAAACAAACCGTATCAAAATGCGTTGACGAAGTGTGCAAGGCTTTAATAGAAGAACTAAAAGAAGAAATACAGGTAATTTTTTTTATAATCTTTAATTAAACAAACAAGAAACATGTTGACCATATTACAATCTTACTGTTAATGGAGAAAAAGCACAGATGATTGTTATTATTATACTAATAAAAATAAATGTACCTCTCGTGATGTACTTTAAAGGTTACCAGAACAGCCAAATTTTAAACTGTCTATTATAAACAGTATTATAAACAGGTTTTAAATTAATGTTCAGGAGATTATTTTATACTTGGATAAGATTGATAAGCTTAACTAATGAAAATCCTGTGAACTACGATTTGGGAAATTTGAAAATAGCCCTGCTATTGTTTGGGGAGTATCGTCCTGTAGCTCTGTTGTAGTTTGGGGAGTAACATCCTGTAGTTAGTTTACTTCACAAACGCCCATGGATGCAGTACCACTTGTATAGGAAGCAGACGGAGCAGGGGAGACGGAGCTACTGCCAGGGCTGTGGTGTTGATACTGATTCATATAACTTATTTGCGGACTAAAGTTAGAAAAGTTTTTTGTTGGTGGAATAAAAGTATTATTTTGCAGCAGGGAGTTAGAATTGATGGGTTTCCTGTAGTTGAACATCAAGTTGTTTATGTCATGCATTGCATTTGCCCGGGTGTCTTCGTCTAGAGCTCGCAACTTCACACATAACAGATCACAAAATAATTCACTTTCGTCCTTTGTTGATTTTGGTTTATTTGCGACCTGTTTCAAGAAGCCATAAGCGTCATCCATTCGTTTCTGAACTTGTGCTACCTCTATCTCGCAGCGGACAGAGTTTGCATCTCGGCCGTCGGCCTCGTAACGAAAGCTGTGCCACGGTATACTACCCCTCGTTTATTTGAACTAAGTACTTTACGGTGTTTTACGTTATTATAGATGTCGGGGGGGGGGGACAGACGAGCTTTAAGGTCGTGTAAAAAAACTTGCAGAATAATCTCCTGTGTTTATGTTTTTTAGATAAAACCCAAAATAGTTTCATTCCAGTACGAACAATCTCATTAAAGTTTTACTGTCAAAGAATGTGCTCCCGGTTGGATATTTTTTACTAACGGACTCGTCCGAGCCATTTATAAAATCAGTGCGTGCACCAAATTTGGACAATATAGGACGTAAAATGCGGCCGTCAGAGTGCGAATACATGTATACACATAATTTTTAATGACACCCCAAAACTTGCTCCGCGGAACATGATCGGTGCTCATTGACTCTCGCGACCTCCGCTAATAACAACGTGGATATTATGCTTATAATTCACACGTTACTTATTCTCTACGATGCGGTGGTCAGTTACCTTGGAACATTTCGCCACCGAAGTAAACCAACAATGGACGGACCTATTAGCCTTCCAGCTCGTTACAACGACATTGTCATTCTATGGTCGTGTTTGGTTTCCGGACTTAGCCGTAGCCCATAACTTGCCTTCGCATGACCTTCAATTGTATATAGGAAGCAGCGCTGTATCGATTTTGTAAGCTAACGTGTTTGCAATTGAAATGTGTGAAAACAGTTTCGCGTACATCGGGCGAACCGAATCCGAAGTATTTCGAAAATGTATAAATATTATTAGCGAATTTCCATAGGAAAAATGAGCTATTGCAGTGGCCCTTATGGTAAGACCCAAGGTCGAGAGTAGCAAATGAGCACCGATCATGGTCCCCAGAACACGTTTTGGGGTGTCATTACAAATCATATATATATATATATATATGTTCGCACTCTACCGGCCGCATTTTAAGTCCGATTTGGTTCAAATTTGGTACACATGTTGGTTATTTACGTCGCTCGGACGAGTTCGTTAGCCAAAAAATCCAACATTCTGAAGGACGTTTTTTGACCGGAAGTAACTATTTGTTTGGATTTTTCCTACGAGAATGAATTTGTTTTGAGTTTTTTTTTTAAATATAAATGTAGGATGTCATGCTGCACATTTTGTTTTTTTACGCGACCTTATAGCTCGCTTGGTTCCCCCAAAATCCTTCAAAACGTAAAATACCATAGAAGCACCCGGTTCAAAGCCATGTGGAGGATTCTACCATGGGGTTGGCGTGCGAAGCACGCAATGCATTGTGTATTGAAGATACTCCCAATATGCGGAATGGGTTGCGAACCATTTTGCAGCTATTCAGCACCGTCGTGAATAGACCGATTTCCCAAATTGTTGGTTGAAACCCTAAAACACAGGCCTATAAACTTAATTTTGGAAATTTGCTCAACTCACGTCAGCGATTCAACTGCATGTTCGAATTATTTATTATATTGTAAGATTTGATTTTTTTTTTAAACAGTAAAGCCAACTCCTTGCTATGAGTTTGTACCTCTTTAAGCAATAAATGTATTTCATTTTATTTGAATAACTAATGTATATGTAGTATGTGTTTTCTTTAAAAAAATAAGTGCCACAGAAAACTTAAACTTACGATAAAAGATTTATACAGGGTGTAAAAAAAACCTTTCAGGACTTTGGGATATGATTCCTCATACAAAAAGAAAGAAAGATGTCTATATAACCAACCATACAGCCGAAAACGCTCCGTTTTCCAGATATCAGCCATTTTGTTTTGTGTACAAAATAATTCAAACCTTGAGAACGGTTTGATCGATTTAGTTCAAACATTTCATGACGTTTAACATAATAATGATATGTCTCAAGAAAAATAAGCGATTAAATCCAATCACGCGTTTTAAAATGGCGGCTGTTTGAACATTTCAAACCTAAATTAAACAAAAACCGTACATTTAAACAAAAAATGTCATTTTACCTTTTTTGTTGCGCTTTTGATTCCCAATGATTGTATTTGATGGTGTAACTCGCAAAACAATCGGATTTAGGATAATAGCTAAGATAAAGATAATGCTGTCATTATGTACATACAATATTATGTTTACAGTGTTGGTATAGGATGCTGGGTTGAATACACCAATTATTACACATAACAACTATTATCCTTCATCCGATTGTTTTGACAGCTACACCATACGAAATTTAATCAAAAGGGCTACAAAAAAGGTGTCTTGAATTGTTTTTGTTAAAATGTACGGTTTTTGAGTAATTTAGGTTTGAAATTTTCAAACAGCCGCCATTTTTAAACGTATAAATGGATTTAATCGCTTATTTTTCTTGAGATATATCATTGTTAGATTAAACTTCAGGCCAAGTTTAAACTCAATCAGTCAAACCGTTCTCCGGATATGAATTATTTTGTACAAAAAACAAAATGGCGGATATCTGGAAAACTAAGTGTTTTCGGGCATATGTTTATATCAACTTTTTCCTTGCTTTTTGTGTGAGGAACCATATACCAAAGTCCTGAAAGGTTTTTTTTACACCCTGTATATAAAAAAAGTTTTATTTTAAAATGGACAAACGGGAAACAGCTGAGAATGTTTAACATCGAACACGATCTCAGCTGGTAAGAGTCGGTTTAAAGTTTAAACACTTGGTCGAAATCAATTTGTTATCAAATAAGATTTATCATAATATTTGTTTGTGTCAGAAGAAACATCAATTGAGTTAATTGACAGTTAAATATTTCATCAATAGTCGATCAGCAGAAGTGAATGTTCTAGAAATTGAAATCGAAGATCTTACGAAAGATTAAATTCAACGAAGGATTACATAATTAGCGATTGTTATAGACACTCTTGGCTAATGTAAGGCAAGTACACTCCAAGGAAGGGCCGACCACAAAAATATTTTATAAAGGCGAATCAAAAGTTAGGACCATTTCTGATTTCAGTGAGTCCTCTTTTACGTCTATACCTAAAAACTAAGCAATCTGTTAAGGGTTTGTTGTAGTGGAGGCCATCTTGGAGGTTTATCCCTTAAGAGAAATGTTAAATTAAAACCATTTATTTCGTTTATTTTGTATCATTAAATTCTTTCTAATGTCTCATTTAAACTACAATCACAATGCAATGCATCGTGCCAGAGTAAGTGTACGAGTTGACTATTGTGGGTTGGTTAGTAGCGCCACACCCGGCTTGAATAGCGGCGCTGGAATGAAAACAAAAGTATCGGCGTCTGTAAAAGCAAGCTTTCCGTCCCACTACCGAGCACCATCCAAAGCTCTGTGCTGGAATGAAATCACGTGGTAACTTTGTGGGTTGGTTAGTAGCGCCACACCGCAGGCCACGAGAAGATTACTTACATTCGTAATCTCATTTTTCGGCTACTGTTTCTAAATGAATAATCAGGGAAATTGTTTGAAAACCCCTAAGAAGCATTAAAACCCTTTTATAAAAAAGAGTTGCCGTCGATTTCTTTCAATTATAGGTATAAGAGAAAGCTGACAATGCTGGACTGGAAACCTAAAATCAACCACTTGCCGTTCTTCTAATCTGAGCACTATCCAATACACCACCGCACGAGACTAATGTTTAGGTTGGTTAGTAGCGTCACGGCCTGATTGAATCGCGGATTCTATTTATATATAGGGTGTTATATAAGTAAAGAGCCAAACTTCGTGGAATGGTTTAATGGGTCAAAATAAAGAGAAAATCGAGAATACATTTTTTTCTAAAAACTCTGCTTTCCAGGTGTCCGCCATTTTGTGTTTTTAAGAAAATCATTCATATCTAGATGTCGGTTTGACTGATTGAGTTAAAACTTGGCATTAAGTTTACCCTAACAATGATCTATCTAAGGAAAAATAATTGATTCTATACAATTGTGCGTTTCAAAATGGCGGCTGTTTACAAATTTAAAACCTAAATTACTCAAAAACCGTAGGCTTTAATTTTAACAAAAAATGTCGACTTCTTTTTTGTAGACCTTTTGATTCCCTATCC
The DNA here is from genome assembly GCA_018207615.1 of Philaenus spumarius. NCBI lineage: Eukaryota > Metazoa > Arthropoda > Insecta > Hemiptera > Aphrophoridae > Philaenus > Philaenus spumarius. The sequence goes on along the minus strand of JAGFPH010002336.1, from coordinate 191,071 downwards.
GATGGTGTAACTGTCAGAACAATCGATGAAGGATAACAGCTAAGTTATGTGTAATCATTGGTTTGTTCAATCCTATACCAACACAGTAAATACTACAATGCCGCACGTACATTTGCTGTCATTATCTTTAACTTAGCTATTATCCTTGATTTTCTTCTTTTTTTTTAACCCATAAAACCATTTCTCAAAGTTTGGCTCTTTATTTATGGGACACTCTGTACTAATGGGGTGCCTTTAAACAATCGATAGTCCATTTCGCCGATGTTGCAAACACTCGATAGTCCATTTCGCAGTGGGAGGAGCCAATCCCTGCCACCATCGAACTCGTCTGTGACACCCCCGGCATGACATCAAAGGGATGAGGTTAGGTTAGGTTAGGTTAAGTTAGGTAGTCTTCAACTGCTAGGTAGTCTTCGATCACGGAATCCTTTTCGTTGTCTGTTATTGGTCAATTTCTTTGGCAGAATAGCGTCTACTATCGAGTGTTTGATCCTTCGCGTGGTTGAGACATCTAATATTCACACTATCTACCAAATGCACTATCTAGCAGTTGAATGGATACCGTACTAATAATCAGGGAAATAAGTAATTTATTAAGAAGGCTTTATATTTTTTACGTCTGACCTAAATATTTCAATTATTGTTTGAAAACCCCAAAAAAATGCAATTAAAATTATAAATTTTACTTAATTCTACATAATATTAACATAAATTGCCGTTGATTTCTCTCAATTACAATTATAAGAGAAAGCACATGGCTGTTAGGAACAATTTGAGAGTTTTTCGGTTGAAAAACGGGGCCAAACAAGTTAGAACGAAGTATGTGTTTCCGTGAGGTACAGAAGTCCCTTAAATAAATCTAAAACAAAAAGCAAATACGACAAACAGATCCTACGTTAACAAAGGGTAAGAATAGGCAATAGGTACAAAACTAGTATACTTGGGAAACTAGAATAACTTTCATAAATTATGAACAAGGCGTACAGCCCTTAATAAACATCACTTTGAGTCAAGGCAATAGCCAGGAGGGGTTAGGGGTCAACCCCCCCCCCCCAAATTTAGCAGTAAAAATAATTAATACTAGGTTTAAAAAGTGCAAGTTAAATTATAAAATAGACAACACAACAGAGGATCCAGCAACATATTTCCCATCACTGTGCATTGCATGCATACTGATATTTAGATTTCCTTGATTAAACTACAACGTACAATACACATGGATGCAGTAGGTTACAGCCTTACTCTCTTGTGAGCTTGATCTGATCTATTAAATAAGAAAGCTACGAAGGAACAACAAAAATACTTTACTCTAACAAAACAAAATCATTCATCATCCTTGCATCCTATAATATTTTACATAAGTGACTATATCAATATTTTAAAAATAAGCATGGAAATTGGTGTATAACACGATCACTGCTACGCAAATTTAGTATTTCCTACGCTAGGAGCGGACCTTTTATTTTTTATATTTATGGCATAAATGAGTAGAAATTTATTTATTTTTTATTTTTGAACCTTTCTACGTAGTAATCACTGATATTTAAAAGCGGATGCACATGTGCAACCATAGCACGTACGCCTAAAATTGGCGTGCGAAGCACGCTATGCACTGTGTATTGAAAATACTCCCAACACGGGGGTGGCGTAAATTGCACTGTGCGTCGGTCGCTTCTAATAGTGTTCAGTGTCAATCTCACATGTGCGTCCTTTGCAGTGAACGTGTTAAAAGGGTTGCGCCCCCCCCCCCTAAAAGATTTCCTGTCTACGGCCTTGCTTTGAGTACATTTGCGATATTTTAGTTCGATTTCAGTAGCACGTTAATATTCCTATAGGATGAGTTGCTCCCCCCCCCTCCAATGTTTGACCTTGGTGGCATCAGTACGGTTTATTTTTAGGCATCGTTTATTTTAACGGAGATTTGAACTGCTGATTTAAATTATCGATTTGCACATTGCACGAGTTATTGACTCTTGTACGTGGCAATTGCAGTTTCGTAAGTGTTTTAGTTACAGGGACTTCGCACGGATTGGGAAACACGTGTGTTTACGTTTTCCGGTGAAAACTCGAATTGAATGAGTACACTTTGACCATGAAAATATCTAAACTTAAGAAACGGAAATGTAATTTTTACATGAAGGTCTACAAAATAGAATAATTCGACCACCCAGCTGGACCTCTGACGTGAGTCGAACGAATTTCCAAAACAACAGAATTTTAACAACAGACGTTCGAATTGAATTATAATGCGGTAAACATTTTACTTTCTCACCATACTACTGTATATTATAGAAAAAGTATAGTGATCACCAAAAAAATCGATGATGAGATTTTTGTGGAAATATCCGTTTTGGGACCCCCTGAGTCCAAAAAAGTGTTTTTTACAAAATGTCTCTCCGTATGTCTGTATGTATGTCTGTTTGTATGTCTGTATGTCTGCATGTATACAAAGCTAGAGAGACAACCCTATTACATCGATTTCGAACAAATTTGCACCAAACATGTCAATTAGGCGTGTATAGATACACGAAAAATGTTTTTGAAAATTTTTGAAAAACAACTACCTTCTTGGTCAAAAAACCCCAAAAAATCTGTTATTATTTTTTATAAAAAAAACGGCTCTGACGATTTTGATAAAATTGTGCATATTTGTAGCCCTTAATGTACCCTATCATATGCGAAAAAACCGCATCTTTTTAAAAATTCTCGTGTAGCTAATAATAATAATAATAATAACTGATTTTTGGGGTTTTTTTTGCGAAAAGGGGGTTGTTTTTCAAAAATGTTCAAAAAGTCTTTTCGGGCATCTATACAGGCCTAATTGACGTGTTTGGTGCAAATTTATTCGAAATCGATGGAATCGTTTTCCTCTAGCTAATAATAATAATATTTATTAGTTAACCTCCTACTTTAATATCACCTCTCCTACCCCTCCTACAATTATGAAGTCACAGTGAATCTGTTTAATAATTTAAATATGTTTGTGAGAAAGTATGTGCCAGTTCCTGGTACCGTTTATTTTGTTTGTGTTTGATTTTAGTTTTTCAATCTAACCAAAAAAAAGTTGGTTATGAAGAATAATAAACTGTTTCTAAATTTGCTAAGTCTGTTGCTATGGAAATTAATGTAAACAAGCGTGCGTTGCTTAGCTTTTGATAGGAACTGCTGTTTTATTTGTTATAGGTCTGGGAGTGAACGCCAGAATGTTTTGCAAAATCCTTTCTTTGTGTGCGTCAACGTCCCTTTAAGAATAAAAATTTTAATTTTCGTAATAATTTTATCTTAAATAGTTTTTGCTCTATGTTAGTCAGTCTGGAAAGCCGCTTAGAGAGAGAGAGAGAGGGAGATATTAAGAGGATGGTTTGCAATCATTGAAATCATAGATACATTATTTTATTTGAAACTGAACTGTGAAAGATACGAAGCAACAGATGACTGCAAAACAAGACTAGGTCAAGATCAAAGAATATTCTCTACAAAAGGTTATTAAGAATAAGAATACAAAAGGTTATTTCCAGTCGACATTCGTCTTGGAGCTTTGCCAATTTTATTTACCTAGCACCTTTTACCTCCGCTGAGATTTCTCTTTTTATAGTTAAAAGTGAAATAGTACAACCGTTCCGTGGGTTTCCTTTCGATTTTAAAATCTCTAAATAATTTAGTTTTGTGAGATTAGTTTTCTGTTGTTTTACCATCTTTTCCAGTTTATTTTAGTGAGACAGTGTGGATTTATAGAGTGTAATTTGAGAGCTGCTGTTGTTTTTCATGAAAACTCACAAAATTATAACTCTGTCAGTGGTTGGCGACTGCGAGTTTAAATTATTGGAATAATGTTTAAAATTTTAAAACTTTAAGATAGTGTAAAAGTTGTTATACCTTAAGGTAATGATTTACAATCTGAAAAACTTTGAAGAATAAATTATAATTCTTGGAAATTTTAGTTAGGGTAATGTAAAATGGAAAACGTTTGGGATAGCGTAAAATATTTGTAAACTTTATAGATAGTGTAAATAATTGTTAATCCGTAAGAAATGAATTATTATATAAAAAAATTCTGATGATGATTTTCAATTGTAAGAATTTTGGGATGTTGTAAAATATTGTTCAACCTAAAGATAGTTAATTTTATAAAATAAAAAATGTTGTGACAGTGTTATATAATTGGTGAAACTTTCTGATAGTTATATAAAAATTTCAAAAATATAATTATTTAAAATATTTGATAATGTTTGGCAATTTCGGTATCAATTAGCTTAGCAACACATGTTTCATTACATTCATTGCCCAACCAACTTTAGAATCAGTTTATTATTCTTCCCAACCAGCGGCATTTTTAGGTTATATTAACAAACTAAAAGCAAACACAAACAAAAATAAACGAAAAGTGTTTACTGTATTATAAATAAACTCAAACATCCGTTGTTACATATTAAATTTATTTACTTATTTATACAGAAGGTTCATCTGCAAATTTTAAACTCGTATTAAAAGACTTATAGCCCAAGTATCAAAATTCTGTAAACGGGAATGTATAGTACTAACTGGGGGAACAAAAAAATATACATTTTAAAAATTGGGGTGCTCACCCCCATGCCCCCTTACCCAAAGTCAAAATTTTGGAATGGCAACGTATACCTTGTGACACTTCAAATTGAAGCTCACAAAAATTGCTGTATTTCGGTGAACAAAAATTGAAATCGGCCTAGCCATTTGGTTTCAGCAGCCAATAATGTTATTTCTTACACAACAATTACTAACTACTACTTACTGCTAATAACAACAAAATTACTCACTGAATACTGTTGTAAATCCTTTGTAAACTTCAAATCAAATGTTCAAATTGGTAGCCATTGTTGTTCGTGCAATAGAATAACCTATTTTCAAATTCTTGCCTAACCTTTCTAAAAGTTTCTCTGGTTAAGCCCCTGCACTCAACAGTGATTATGTTTTTTCAAGTCTAGAACACTGGTGTGAGTTGTTTTAAAAACTACTGATTTTAAGTGACCCTACAAAAAAAAATCTAAAGGTGGGTTAGGTCTGCAGACCTTGCCGGCCACTCAATTGATCCTCTTCTACCGATCCAGTGCTCCGGGTAGTGTGCATCCAGCCATTGTCGTACAGGAAGAGCATAATGTGCAGGAGCTCCATCTTGTTGAAAATAAGGCATATCCGCATCTAAATTTAACTGGCCTACTTCATTTACCTGGTTTCCAAGTGTTTCCACAATAAGAGGGTGAATAGTGTTTTCTAACAAATCTAAGTACAATTCTCCATTTAAGTTTCCTTCGATAAATACAGGTCCAACAATATAGCATTTTTTATGAGCTTCAATTTGAGGTGTCACAAGGTATACGTTGCCATTTCAAAATTTTGACTTTGGGTAAGGGGGCGTAGGGGTGAGCACCCCCATTTTAAAAATATATTTTTTGTTTTCCCCCAATTAGTGCTATACTCTCCCGTTTACAGAATTTTGATACTTGGGCTATAATATAAGTCTTTTAATACAAGTTTGAAGTTTTCAAATGAACACCGTGTATATTAATGATCACATATATTATTTCTCAAGGCCATTTTTTTGTCGGTACGCCATAACTTCCTTAATACATCAAAAAATTACATGAATGAGACATCATTTTAAAGCTTTCCTTAACCGCTACACCGGAAAAATATACAAAATACAACTATACGAAAAAATAAAAAAATAATAAAAAAACAAAGAAACCGAAAGTAACAGTAATGTAAGGTCAAGTAAGTTGTAGGGTTATTTTTCTGGCGTTGGCAACACTGATGATAACAATACCCAGCTGGAGAGCTGCCGTTACGCCACTACATTGCTATTTTTAATTAATTTAAAATATTTAGTATCGTATAGTATACGCACTGTACGATACTAAATTTAAGGTGTGTACTTTAATTAAGTGGGATTTAAGTAAGTTAGAATGCGAATGCTTCGCACGGGTCAGCTAGTATTATATTATATTATATTATATTATATTATATTGTATTATTAATAATTATATTATATATTTTTATTGTATTATTTTACTTGACTTATATTTATACTTAAATGTAAAAAACTTATAACAACGCGAGAATTTAAAAAAACATAGCCTGGAATTCTAACTTATAGTCTTTAGGCACACTATGTTTCCAATTTGTAAACATATATTATTGTCGGACTATAAGGAAAGGCTACATTATCGTTTTCGAGGTATCGGCGAGGTAAATTCCAGACGAATTGGACGCTTCAGCTACCCACTACTCTGATAGACTAGGAAAATTAGACCGAAATCATCCAGAATAACTAAATATTTTTCTACAGCACCGATCGAGATGCGGTTTTCGGCATTGAGTTCGGAGAAGTCTCAGGGGAAATGTCTACATATAGTAGTACCTTGTCGGCAGACAAAAAGTGCATTTTGGACATGCATAATGTTCATCTAGAAGTGCATCATTTCCCATAATTTATAAAAATGGTTTGAATTCATAAAAACTTATCAAAATTTGTTTACAGGGGTTTGGGGGTCGCAGACTCCGAATCTGCCCTTGAAAAATATGTCCGACCACCCTGGGACCCCCATGGGGAAGGGGGGCACTTCGGAAAAAAAATCAAAGGGCTCAGTAAATCACTCGAAAATGTACACTCGGGTGTTATTGGGGTAGGTAATTCCGAATCTACCCTTCAAAAATATGTCCGATCACCCTAGGGCCCCTCATGGGGGTAGGGAGGGGGCTCACTTTGGTAAACATTTGAAGGCCCATTGATTGATTCTACCGCAATGAGAATGCTTCACTTTGTTACTTTTTGCCGAAGTGCCCCCAAGGGTGTCCCAAGGTGGTCGGACAATCTTTTCAAGGGCAGATTCGGAATCTGCGACCCCCAAAACCCCTGTATAAAATTTTTGATAAGTTTCATGAATTCAAACAATTTTTATAAATTATGGGAAATGTAGCAGCACTTCTAGATACACTTTTTGCATGCCCAAAATGCACTTTTTATCTGCCGACAAGGTATTATATTTAGACGTTTTTTTCTGAGACTTCTCCGAACACAATGCGTAAAACAGCATTTCGATCGATCGGTGCAGTAGAAATATATTTAGGATTTACTGTCTGATTTCCCTGATCTATGGTATCGAAACCGATCAAGACTTTAATGCAAGTTTTCATCATTATTAATAATTTCAGACATTTACTTTTTTTGTTTTTTCGATAGGTCTTGTTCAACACATTCTCTAACTAAAATATCACAAAATTAAAAGTTGACCCAATAATAGTAGAGCATTACCAAACACACAGACAGACAGACAACAAATAAAAACTGCAAGTTTACGTTCCGGAAGAGTGTGAATAACCATACGAGCTTTGAAAAAAGTATTTACAGTATTTCGAAATCACAGACCCTTCAATTTTATTTACGTGTACAGATTACAACCTAATTACACGTGACGGAAGAAGATTAACTTCGCAGTTCGCAAAGTTTGACAACGACCAGCTGGTTTAAAAGGCAAACGGATAAAAGTAGGAATTCAACGTTTTAAAGTCGATTAATCGCAGATAATCTAATTACCCAGGTTTGCAGAGGAGGGGAAGTGGCGAGAGGGGAGGGGG
>JAGFPH010002336.1:156416-171931 GCA_018207615.1 Philaenus spumarius | reverse complement strand
TATGTTTAACACAGGTAAGATCGTGCACAATTTAATAGTAAACTAACACAGTATCAATCATAATGAAGTGCCGTGAGAAATCACTTTCAACGTCATCTAGTCAGTATAGTTGTTCCACGAACATTTATCAAACGGTCTACGGTTTTAACACAAAAGCCAGTAAAATTGATTTAATGTTCCGCAATAATAATGCCATTAAAGTAAAAACAATAAAACGTATTTAACTGCAGCAATCGTAAACAACAGATGTGGCGGTCGACTGCTATCGTCTCTTTGAAATGCATCTTTGACGTTATCTAAAACACGTGTGACTATACTTATTTTTTATTATTATTTTTTTAACTTTAAAAATGCGTGTCCTACACGCTCCAAAGTTGGATTCCATGGCTGTTTTAGGTCACGGAATTTAAAATCAAAATCATGTCGGCCTAGAACAGATACTGTGAATTAGTCTCTGTTATGTAAAAAAAAAACTCCCGTCATTCTCGCAACACTCTTGACCTACTGCGCATGAGTCAGGATCTCGGTCACAGCTACCCCAACCCCAATCGCCTCTGTCGGAGTATACAATAATCTGTTTTCATTTGCTTCGCCAAGAGCGTAGATGGTGGGTTCGCGGCGCAGCCGCGAAACATATTCCGTTATTACATTTCTATTCGGCACCTTCGTGAGTAGACCAAATTCCGAAATAGTTGGTTGAAACCCTAAAACATTAATTTTGGAAATTCCCTCAGCTCAAGTCGGCGGTTCAGCTGCGTGATCGAATTATTGACGGAATTTCCATAGGATAGATGAGCTGTTGCAGTGACCACCGATTAAATGAGCACCGATCATGGTCCCCAGAATACGTATTGTTGTGCCGTTAAAATTTATGTAATGTATGTGTTCGCGCTCTTAACGGCCGCATTTCAAGTCCGTTTTGATCCAGATTTGGTAAAACGTTTGCTTTCCACGTCGCTCGGACGTGTTCGTTGGCCCAAAACAATCCGACGGCCTTAAGCACGTTTTATTACCGGAATTCATTATTTTTTTATATTTTTCCGTACAAGAATGCTACTTAGTTTGTACGCTGCGAGCGAAGTAATCGGTCCATATTCCGAAGCCTCAAGGTCGAGATAAAAACTAGCAAAGCTTGTTTATCCGCTGCGAGTGGAACGAAGGAGCCTGTGAGTCGAAACCGGAGGCTTAGGAGCAAACAAATTCTACTAAAATATTTCGTACACTAAGGCACCCATTCAGCGCCTTCGTGAATAGATCAATTTTCCAAATAGACAGTTGTTATCTTAAAACGTATAAACTTAATTTTGGAAATTCGCTCAATTGGTCGCCGGAATACTACCCCCCGGAAAACTACCCCCCCAAGCAGGTTACTACGTCATTTTGACGTCAGAGATCGGGGGGGCAGTTTTCCAGTCACGCACACTCAAGTTTTGATATAATTAGAATAAAAAAAAAAAAAACTAAAGGACTAACCTAAACTGTTTAGTCACAGTATGTTGCCGATAACAGTATAATTGTAGGAACCTGCTTGGGGGGGTAGTTTTCCGGGGGGTAGTATTCCGGTGACCCGCTTTTGATAGGGGGGGTAGTATTCCAGTCGCGGACACGGCTCTCATATTGGTTAGTTGGCAGACTTCATGACGTCACGTTTCACCTGGGGGGGTAGTTTTCCGGGGGGTAGTATTCCGCATCCCCGCTCAATTCACGTCAGCGGTTCTGCTGCGTGGTCGAATTGTGTATTTTTTTGTATATTAAGTTGCTATTAAGAAATCAAAAACATTCGCTCAGGTCTACTTTCATTGTTGACTTAATTTTCTTCGTCATAGCCTATCCTTGCCGTTATCAGCCTACCTAGGTATCGGCGACCAAACGCATTTCCAGATAACGCTATCTTTAATTTCGTGTCAATTTCTTAAACATTGATAACAGTTCCACTAATCACATTTCATCTTCTTTTGTGTGTGATTCCATCTTTTTGTGCCAGTTTTATTAAACTACCAAACACACGCTAAGTTGTTCCCTTCTCTTGATCTCTCTCTATATCGCTCTCTCTTCTTGTTTTTCATTGTTTTTTGGCCGCCATTTTTAATCGGTTAAAGATATGAATGTGAAAATTTCACCGTTGGTTTTCCCTTGAAATTCTACAACGAAATGATGTATCACATGACCACCTTCCTATTAAAAAAAAACAAAATTACGTTCAAAATTGCGAATCCAAGATGGCAGATAGTGTTTTTGAAATCTTAATAAAATAGTATTTTTACATAGAGTAGGTTCCTCAAACCAATCTACCTTCAAATTTTCCTTATACACGAAATATTAAACCGTTTCCAGACTTTCTGAACACCCTGTATATAAATGGCTTTGTCCTGTCTGACCGACACAGAATCATCGTAAAGCAAAAACTACATTGGATAAAACACAAACATTTTATTCTATACACTTATGAGGGTCATAGACGCATAATAAGAAAGGATTTTGCAATATTTTAATTTTAAAAAGGTAAAAATAGTGAACATTCCGAGTACACTACAGTCAAATAACATTTACAACAGCTGATTCGGACCAAAAGCTTAGCAACTCACGTTTTTTATGGGGGTTTGGATGGATCAAAGTTATTAAATCACGATTTCTTCAAAACTACCGAACGGATTGGATTGAAAATTGGTATGTAGCTTCCTCTAGGGCCATAAGTGTTCACTAAAAAAGGGTTTTAAAAAGTTTGAAATTTTAGGGGGATTTGGGGGGTGGAAATTAATAAATCACGATTTCTCCAAAATTACCAAACAGATTGGAATGAAACTTGGTATGTAGCTTCCTATAGGGCCATAGGCGCTCGCTAAGAAAGGGTTTAAAAAAATTCGAAATTTTAGGGGGGGTTTGGGGGATCAAAGTTATTAAATCACGATTTCTTCAAAACTACCGAACGGATTGGAATGAAATTTGGTATGTAGCTTCCTCTAGGGCCATAGGTGCTTAATAAGAAAGGGTTTGAAACATTTCGAAATTTTAGGAGGGGTTTGGGGGGATCAAAGTTACTAAAATCATAATTTCAGATCTTTTATTATTATGACAATAGTGCTTTTATTATTTAAGATCTATATACATAAAAGCCAAATACCACTCACTGACTGAACACTTAAAAAGAATACAATTACGTTAAAAAGACTGAAAATACCAACCACCACGAGCAACGCCGTACGAGTCAGCTAGTACTGTAATGCTTATAAATAAAGTAGAGTTAATATAATATAGTTTAACACGCGTACTGGAACTGTATAAATAAACCTTCGTTTACCTGTAAGACTAATTCATTTCATTACCACAAACAAAGACGGTTATTTGTAAAATCTAAAAATATACCCGGCTTCTTCCGTACCTTGAACTGTTTAGGTTACAACAGAAAATATCCGAGTGTGTTACACAAGAGGGGGGAGGGGGGGTAACAGCTGTGGTGAAATCACTATTGAAATGTTTTATTGCAAAGCTAATCGCGTTAAAGCACAGCGTATGATAATTATACATTTTTATTATTTACTCCATTAAAATGTTACATAAAAGTAATTAAACAAAAGAAATATAAATTTATGGATGAGTGCCCACATAGACACGAGGCCTGACGTGGACAGAACATAAATTTACGTAAAAATAATTATTATTATGAAACAAATAAAAGAAATAAAAACACAATTTAAAAAAATAAATAAAACATAGTCGGACTGCCGACAGAAGTGAAAACTGCCATAAATATATATCGTTGGTCTAATTAGTTGAATCTGAAATTTGATCATTATTTTTACCTTGTCCCATTTAAAATTGAATTCTAAAAAATAACATAAACGTGATTGTCTCTAGTCAAATAATAATAAAAACATAATTTTAGATTAGATATACTGAACTAACACAACGTTCTTTAATGCATTTACACGCGTTACCATAACAAGTTAGCAAATTTGTACGTTAAAAATAAACGGTACCCGATAACTGCCACATACTTTCTCCCAGTTGAAACTTTATACCTTCCCAAGAGTAGCATAGGAGGTGGTTATTTAGAATTGAAAAAGTAGGAAAATGTTACCATGGAAAATATTAGATGCATGTAACACACATCCATATTATATTATTATATTATATTATTATTATTATTTAAACTATTCGATCGATTTCGAGCAAATTTGCACCAAACATGTCAATTAGACCTGTATATATGCACGAAAAAGTTTTTTGAAAAAATTAGAAATACAAACCCCCTTTTTGGCCAAAAACCCCCAAAAATCAGTTATTATTATTATTACCTAAACGATATTTTTTTATAAACGTGCGGCTTTTAGCATACAGTAGGGTGCATTAAAGGCTACAAATAAGCCAAATTTTATGAAAATCGTTAGAGCCGTTTTTGAGAAATTTAGATTTTTCTCGTTTTTTGGCCATTTTTGGGGGGTAAAACCCCTTTAAAATCAAAAATTTGAAAAATGGAAAAGAACGCCTGGAGATATTACAGAAGTACACCTACATACCAAATTTCATCAAAATCGGACCGTTGGTATGGTCTCCAGCTCTGTACACATCCTTACAGACACACGGACATACGGACAGACATCACACAAAAAACACTTTTTTGGACTCAGGGAGCACCAAAACAAATAATTCCACTAAAAATATTTTTGGGTTCAGGGAGCACCAACACAGATCATTCCACTAAACATTTTTTGGGGGTTCAGGGAGCACCAAAACAGGTAATTCCACTAAAAATTCAAATTCGAAAAAATTTGGACGAAAAAAATACTTTCTCCATATACTACGTATATTGTGGAGAAAGTAAAAATGAGAAAGCACTATTTCCATTTTATTGGCATCACCAAGTACACTAATTTAACACAGCTTACAAAATTAGGAAGAGCAGTGTCCATTTCATATGTATTAACAGGTAAACTATTTTAACACAACATACAAAATGAGGAAGCACAATGTCCGTTTCATCGGGAGCGTGACGTGACTAAACCCATACAGCTATTGAGTGAAAGCCTTTTAATTTACCACTGCCTATCTTATTTCGTCGATTTCTTCTACTTTTACGATAAGCGTTACATTAAACTGGTTTATGTACGTGTGTGAACCGACGAAGAAGAAGAAATCGACGACGAAATCACAAACGCAAAGCGTTTAGCGAGTTCGTGTATCATTTATACCTCGTCCAAAAAGCAGTAAAAGAATTTTACTCTTCAAAAATGTACGATCTGCACTAGAACAACATAACTGTGCCCACACTAAGTACCGTTACAAAAAATCAGAAGAAGAGCGCCAAATAAAAGAAATAAAAAGCAACATATACAGAGTGTAAAAAACCTTGTTTTCTGTACGAAATTGTTCATATCTAGAGAACGGTTTGACTGATTGACTTCAAACTTGGCATGTAGTTCAACCTAGCTACGATATATCTCAAGAAAAACAAGCGATTAAATACAATTATGCGTTTCGAAATGGCGGCTGTTTGAAATTTTCAAACCTAAATTACTCAACCACAGAACATTTTAACAAAAAATGTCAGGACACCTTTTTTGTAGCCCTTTTGATTCCCTCTCTGATGGTGTAACTGTCAAAACAATCGGATGAAGGATAATAGCATTGTATTTGGATAACCTAATAGAACTCCGATCCAATGCAATATTTTGTTCCACTGGAAATTCGACTTTTTTGGCGCTATCTATTGGGGAAACGAAGGAAGTTGGTTGGAAACACTAATGCTTACAATGCTTTCTCCCTAGCGCTACCTCGCGGCGCGATCATGTACTATTTTCGCGAACACCTTTTTTCCGGCACACAACCCCCGTATGGATGCAAGATCTATTTATTATTCATGATCTATGGTAATAGTCTAGTTATGCGTAATAATTGGTTTGTTCAACCCGGCATCCTATACCAACACAGTAAACACAGCAATATTGTACGTACATTTGCTGCCATTATCTTTTTTTTAGATATATCATTGTTAGGTTGAACTTCATGCCGAGTTTGAACTCAATCAATCAAACCGTTCTCTAGATATGAATTATTTTGTACGATAAACAAAATGGCGGATATCTGGAAAACGAAGCGTTTTCGGGCCTATGTATTATGTACTTTTTCTCCCTTCTTGTATGAGGAATCATATCCCAAAGTCCTGAAAGGTTTTTGTACACCCTGTATATGTGTTAGCACTCTGCATTTTAGGTCCGATTTTGTCCAAATTTGGCACGCACGTTGGTTGTCTACTGTAAGTAGCTCGGACGACTTCGCTAGTCACAAAAAAACAACCAGAAGTAACGGTTTTTTTTACATTTTTCGTACAAGAATTAAACTTTTTTAGAGTTTTATCTAAAACAACGAATGTCGGATCTTGTTCTGCACATTTTGTTTTTTTACACGTCCTTATAGCTCGCTTAGTTTCCCAAAATCGAACAAAACCTAAAATACCTTAAATTACCCGGTTCAAATGCACGTGGACGATTTTACCGTAAGGGCACCTTCTGACCCGAGACAAAACGGCCCAGTTTGTACACTGTGAGCAAAGCGAAGCAGTCCATAAACCGAGGAATCCAATTATAGAAATCCGCTAAACTTTCGTCAGCTGTTCGGCTGCGTGATCGAATTATTTGGATCCGTTTAGATAACTCTAAAATCAGTTTCACAATTTATTTGTTGTGTATTTTCAGTCAGCGATCGAAAATAAATGCTTAACCAGCCAGTTCTTGTAACTGGCAATAAATCATCGGAATACAAAAATAACTTCTTTCTCTTTACCACAGATTACTCTCAAGGGCGCCTTTATTGACACAAGTGTAGATAACCTACCTGGGCTAATCTATATGTAACAGCTGATATTGATTCTGCAATATGGATTCGTCGTAACTTCTTAAGACTGGAGATATCTGTTAAAATCGTATCATCGTCTTGGATATTAAATATCAGCCGATTCAGAACCCAGAATCCAGTAAAATCCAAAATCATCATAAAATATAAGGTGTTCCGTAGGAAATTCTAAAGTTGGGCGCCATTTTTCGTTATAGAAAAATTAAAAACAGTACTTTAAAATGAGAACTTGTAAGTACAATAAACAGAGGGATTTCGTTAAACAACAATGCAAATCAACAGCTGATGCTGAACATCTGTTACTTCATTTTTCACGTGTGACAAATTTGTACATTTGTCAATGTAATTCCTATGTATTAGGGTTTACAAAAAAAATACAAAAAACGTATTTGATGATTTAAAAAAATTCTTTTGTACAAACAATGTTTTATTAGTGAAGAGCCTTTTCATTGGTTCAAAACGACCATACAAAAATATCTTTCGCTCGGTTTGGGTGTTTTTTTAAACCTTATATCCCTCTAGCTTTTAAACTGTTAGTCGTATCAAAATAACACCAAGAACAAAAAAGTCTTAAAATAACTTGTAAAATCCCAAATCGCCCTAAGATACAGAGTATTCCGTAAGAAATTCGAAGGTTCACCGCCATATTGGAAAATGGCGTCCATTCGCAAATATTTTATGTACTTATTTATTAATTCCTCAAAAAAACAAGTAAAGGTTCCCTATTTAAAGTTTGAGGTCAGATTTATAGTTTACAAAATACCAATGGTGGCCCATTTAAAAGACACCCTGTATAATATCTTATGAGTTTTAATTTAAAAGACTGTCTGCAAAGTTGGCTGCGATGGTTATTTTCCGCAAACGGGTTTCTTAATAAATATCATTTGCGAGAAAGCTACGTTATATAATGTACTAATTGTCTAAGACTGGTTTTGTGCATAATCTCTGGTACTTGTTCACCTTATTTTATCCCCGTCTCGTGCGCGTGAATGCCCTGACCTGCCGTGACGATTGTCGTGTAGTTAATTTTGTTTTGACTAAACAAATCCTTAATTACATTTGGCACATTTCTGAACAGTCTATCGATCAATCAAATTGGCTGGGACAAATTTTCTTTCAGAAAAATTATAGCTTCACTTTATATTTATTAGCTTACTAGCAGTATGATTCTGTTCTATGTGTAGCATGCTCTGCGTGTACTTTCTTAATACGTAGCATAGGGAACTAGCTTACGTATTATACTGAGCACGTTTTAATACTTTTTTTAAGTATTGAAGCTAATGGACGGAATCGGCTGTTATATGATTTAATCGTTATTTAGTGTTTTTAATTTTTTGTGGTAGTTCTTCAAACGAAACTACTTAGGCCCACAAACTACAAATTATACCAAGTCTATGCTGTTTTGGATTTTCAACATAGTAAATGTACGCAATGCATTGTGCATTGAAAATACTCCCAATAAGGGGGTTGGCGTGCGAAGCACCCAATGCTCTGTGTATTAAAAATACACCCAATACGGGGGTTGGCGTGCGAAGCACGCAATGCTCTGTGTGTTGAAAAGTCTCAATACGGGATTTGGCGTGCAAAGCACGCTGTGCATTGTGCATTGAAAATACTCTCAATAAGGGGGATTGGCGTGCGAAGCACGCAATCCACTGTGTATTGAAAATCCTCCCAATATGGTGGTTGGCGTGCGAAGCACTCAATGCTCTGTGTATTGAAAATTTTCAATACGGGGGTTGGCGTGCGAAGCATGCAATGCTCTGTGTATTGAAAATTCTCAATACGGGTGTTGGCGCGCGAATCATGCAATGCTCTGTGTATTGAAAATGCTCAATACGGGGGTTGGATGCGAAGCATGCAATGCTCTGTAAATACTCCCAAGAAGGAGGTTGGCGTGCGAAGCACTCAATGCTCTGTGTATTGAATATTCTCCCAATACGGGCGTTGGCGTGCGAAGCACGCAATGCATTGTGTATTGCAAATACTCATCAATACGGGGGTTGGCGTGCATTGCACTGTGCGTCGGCCGCTTCTCATAGTGTACAGTGTCAAGCTCACATGTGCGTCCTTAGCAGTGAACGTGTTAGGGTAATTTAATATTTTACTCAATTTAATTAAATACATTTCACAATTTTAGTTTTCTTTAGCACAGACTCACATATAGTTTGTTTTTTGTAGACGTAATTTATTTCTTTTGAAGAACGAAGTAAACAAAAAGAATTGAATACAATAATATTGTTTCGAACATATAACAGCTGATTTCTTCCGATACTCCAACAAAAATTAAATAAATATTGAAACTGGTTCACTTAATGCACCGTATGATACGCAGGCATCTTCTGTTTCCCTATGCTACGTATTAACACAGTACACGCAACGCATGCTCGTAGACTGTCTATGACGTATCGAAGGAGAGTTCAGACGTTACTCTCTCTTCTTCTCGCCCTACGCACGAGTGTCAAACGATTCGCCTACTATTTCCTTTTAACTGCCGGTTGAAGTCGAAGAAAAAGGAGCGTTTCAATTTTCGTCTGATTCCTATTTGCCCAACCACGCCTAAAATCGTTTCACTTAAAAAAAAGAAAACTGGAAAAGCTGCTGATGGTTCTGATAAGAAGTCTTGTAGAGAAAGTTACTTTAAACTACAAATTTTAACAAATCCCTCTGTATATATTTATACAATGTTAGGTAGAATATTTCACAATTTGTTAATCACAGCTCAAGACATAAATAATACTAGAAATAAACAGCAGTCTTATCAAGCTTACAAAATAACACGAAATTCATTGTTTTCGACAAATGAAGCTAATTAATAAGCTGATAGGTTGTGTACAATCATTGAGAGGTAATAAATTTAAATTGTGTATATCTGATTGGCTGAAAGAAGGCACTTGCTACTCATAAGTGGAATATATGAATTCTGATGTAGCTGAATTTAAATATAGGGCTGAGAAGCCAATGGGTGTAAGTGTAGTGAAGTTAGTTTTGAGAAAACTCAGTTTAAAGTTAAACTGTTACAATTAAATCCAGGTAAAACCATGATCACTAAAACTAGGATAGGTCTAGACAAACATAATAAAAAAGATTAATTTGATTCTCATCCTCTTGCTTTTTGTTATCAGCCAATATTTGTTGTCACTTGTACCCCTGGGCTGTTAACACGTTCACTGCTAAGGACGCACATGTGAGCTTGACACTGAACACTATGAGAAGCGGCCGAGGCACAGTGCATTGCACGCCAACTCCCATATCGGGAGTATTTTGAATACATAGAGCATTGCGTGCTTCGCACGCTAAATTTTAAGCATATGTGCTATGTACGCACATGCTTTAAAACATAAGTAATTATTACGTAGGAAGGTTCAAAAATAAAGTAATTTCTACTCATTTATTCTCTAATTATTATAAAAGAAATAAAAGGTCAGCTCCTAGCATAGGAAATACAACATTTTCGGAGCAGTTAACGGGTTATCAGGAATTAGAAGTTATGTAATAAAACACAGGTTACAAGTAAATTACCTGTGTAAAGCAAAGCGACTTGCATCACATGTATCCCTTGGCTTCTAAGCTAAACAGCTCTATTTTTTTTTTGCCACTAGATCTCAGCACATGATCGACTTACAGTTATATGCCTTGGCCACAAACATTTTAAAGAGTTGAAGAACCAGTTTCTGCACTAACTCCATTATTTAAAAATGTCACTTGTACCCCTTGGCTTCTCAGCCCTTCAAATGTTAAATTGAAATTTTAAGCTAACTTTTAACAAACTATTGGACTGCTGCTGATTACAATGAGCACATGTTTTAAAACAAAACTACTGCATTGCATAATGCATTGTAATTATGGTTAAAAAAAGCATGCAGTTGTCCAACTAAACCAGGAAAAGATATCAGACAGCCTACTTCGACTATTTGTCGTAACCTTATCCGTGAATGCTTTATAATCCAACCAAAATGTCAATGCAAAGTCAGCATTTTCCGAAGGAAGGCAATTCGTAAATCGCTTTTATCCGCTTTTCCCCCAGTAATTAGTTACTAGGGTATTTCCATAGTATAGGAAAGGTGAGTTATTATTACAATGACTCCTATGGGCGAGATCTAAGGTCGGGAGTGGTCAATGAGCACTGATGATGGTCCCAGAACACGTTTTGTTGTCGTTAAAAATGTTATATACAGAGTGTCCCCGAACTCTCTGGTCCCCTTTTGTGTATTGGTTCCTGGGATCGAGACAAACTTATTTCACAATATAAACAAGGGTATACGGTGCTTACTTTTTCGTCTGTTAGTCTGCATGTGTTTTTTTTTTACAAATTCATATCCAGAGAACGATTTGACTGACTGAGTTTGCACTTGACATTAAATTATACCTAACAACGATACATTTTTAGAAAAATAAGCTATTTTATCCAATCTTGCGTTTCGAAATGGTGGCTGTTTGAAAATTTCAAACCTGGATTACGTAAAAACAGTACAGTTTAACAAAACATGCCAAGATGTCGTTTTTGTAGCCCTTTTGATTCCCCATCGGACGGTGTAACTGTCAAAACAATCTGATGAAGTTTAAGAGTTAAGTTATGTCTAATTGGTTTCTTCAAACCGACATACCACTTATTCAAATAGACTTGTTGTTAGGCCACTGTTTATTTGATTTAAATAAATAATTAAATATCATCCGGAGAGTTACTGGAGACCCTGTATTACCACGTGATCGTACGAGCGTAGCTCTATTTGTTTGAGGTATTCCCAAACTTTAGTTCAAGGTCGCATTCTATACATTCTAGATCTTTCTAGTGATAACAGATTAGATAAGCGATGATGTATTTCCAACAGATTAACATTGGAGACAGACATTGTATGGTTTTAATTGCGGCCGAATCATAGTTTCAATAAATAATTTTGGTGGGAAAGCGTAGTGGCTGACCAGCGTTTCAGTTGGAATTTCCAATTCTGGTTACGCAGGTTCGAACCGGGTTACCGGCTGTAGATTTATCCGCGATGTACGCTGCTCCCTCTCCTTCGGCTTCGATGGTCTAACTGTGCAAAAACTCTAGTAAACCCGTGCAAGATTTAGTTTAATTGACCGAGCGAAGCGAGGTCTCCGTTTTAGCTCAACCGTTCGGCATTTCGTCTGTCTGAATGTCTGTCTCACGATTACGGCCAAACGCTTTGACCGATATAGATGATTTTTTTGCATGAATGTTTCTTATTTTCAGGCCGAGCGATTTATATACACGGTTTTTTCGATTTTTCATTTTTACCCCTTAAATAAAATTAAAATGGCGGCCGGACCGTTTCCCTCAGTGTAAGCTTTTTTCCAAAGCCAATTTGTGGCTTAACCGTAAGTCGAATTTAAAAACTAAATACATTTCGTTGGTAGTAAATTTGATTTTCAACAAAATTGTATCCTTGATTTTTTCCGTATCTCTAACGGTAAGCTCACAAAATGGCCGTAAACTTCAATTTTGTTAAAAATCGTCCATGTTTTTGTATTCTAACCATGTTTTTATACATTTATTCTAAACCAATTCAAAAGTGTTCCTTAGCTTTTTTGTAAACAAAGGTTCAAGGAATTTATATATGTTAGTAAAGATATTATTTAAGTAAAATTAACAAATTAGCTCAAGAAACAAGCATGTTCAGTAACGAAAGGAAAAAGTTTAACTTTAGGCCTACATAAAAAGTAGTAAAACTATTTTGGAATTTTTTTCATAACTGTAAAAAAGTTTCGTAATTTAGTTCTAAATAGAACTGTATAAAAATATTTATCAATTTCAAACTTCTTATTTTGTAAACACCTGTTTTTATGTTCCTAATACAAGACTGCTAACAAAACTAGGCCTATTTTGAATAGTAATTTAGCAATATATCCTCTGCCCAAAAATTACTTATTATTATAAGAAAGGGTAGAGAATAAATGAAAAAAATTAACTGTATACTTGTAAATTATTATTTCATAAAAGTATTTAACTTAGCTTTACTTGAATTACAAAATGAGATGAAACAAATGAAACCTCGCGGCGATTAAGAACATACAAAAAATTATCGTTGGACAGCGTGGGAACTGGGAAGTGTTGGTACATGGGTTGAGATCACTATCACGACGCTTTAACATCGTTTGTTTTCATTATTTCTAATTTTGGAATATGATACGAAACTGTAAATACATTGTTAAGTTTTAGTTAATTAAGTATGTAAAACGCCTTATTTTTAGCTACGTTATGCATTATTAACCTAAATAAAACACAATGCATCCTAAAAGAAAATCTTTAGCAGTTAAAGCTCAAGAAAAGAAAAAAAACGAGAACTAGAAACCCCGGAATCGCGGGAATTGCAAAATAATGTTTCACCGGCTAAACCTTCTGCTTACTTCCTTACTGGCACACTATTTTTAACCTAAGCTCAAAAGCACATTTTTTATTTCATCGAGTGAGGTCTACTGTTCACAGAACCACTAGTAATTTGTAAAGAGTACTTTTCGCAAGAATATTTGACAAAAGCACCAAAACTTTGACTATTTCGGTTTTATAAAGGTTTAAGTAAATATAATTCGTTTCTGCGCCATTCTTTTCAAATTACCCGGTATTGCGTACTTCCAATCTATCCGTGTAATAAAATCGTGTACGTCCGTCTGTTTGTAACGGCATCAACGTAGGTGTGGTTTGAGACATAAGTCGCAGCATTTCTTCTGGAATGTTTAGGAGAAATCTACATTTTGTTGTGACGTAAGACTATTTCGTCCTCTTTTGGGCACGTTTCTGCTTATAACTTTAGACTGGTAGCACTTCTATTCAATTTGAGATACCCATTGGATTCAGCCCGCCAAGTCCTTTTACGTGGCCAGTGAGTCGATTCTGTAGGTTGCATTGTTTAAGGCCTTTTCACACCGCCACAGACGTCTGTCAGATATTGGGACATCGTTTCGGCTCTGTCAAGTCAATTCGCAGCTCTGTCTACGGTTGAAACAGGTAAAAACATGGCAAGTGGTTCGTGGTGCGATAGTGCCTTGGTTGGATGACATCGATAGTAGTTCGAGTAGTGATGAGGGACTCATGTTGTTGTACTGGGTTACAAATCGAACGCACTGGGTACACCCCATCAATCAGAGTCGGGAGCAGTGCGGCGAGTATCTTCATCTGATGGAGGACTTGGAGGTAGATGATGACAGATTCAAAATATACTGTAGGCTTTCTGAACCTGAATTAAAGAGATCTTAACACTGACAAATAACGAAATTAGTAAAAAAGACACCATCAACTACAGGAGATCTATTTCCAGCAGAGAAAGATTGGTAGCAATGCCTGGTAAGTTTGCTACTGCTCTATAAAATTTCCTTTTTTGAAATCCCATTGAAAGTGGTTCATAATTTTGTTAATAAACATTTGACATATTAAAACAAATATTGATTTGCTTTGAAAATTAGTTAGCAGCTGATTTCTTTAAATTCTGTTTATGTCAAAACAAAATTACTTTCTTCTGTGTAAAGGAATAGTAAATTAACGGTTAGTGGCGGCCGATTTCAATTTCTCCTGCAACAGCCAAAAGTTCATTGTCTTTCTACGAGTATCATCCAAAACTAATACTCTACAAAATATTGATATTTTTTATCATTTTAAAAAGCAAAAAAATTACGATTCTGGCAAAATCCAATGCGACCGCCAAAAAACTGGCAATACAGCAACTTGTAACGACTAAACGAAACTGCGCGACAGAGTGTGGTCATGTGCGTGTTGGGGTAGCGGGCCAGTGCGCATGTGCGAGGTCACAGACGTCGACAGATGTTTGAAAATATCGCTTTCGGAGCGATCCCGCAGATTCGTCTGTCTACGTCTGTGGGGCTCTGCAAGGTCGGTGTAATTGCACCATTTGAAACTATGGAAACAGATCTTTTGAAAAAATGACATAGTGTGACCGCGGTGTGAAAATTCCTTTAGTAGTTATGACACAAAAGTGTGCGTTTTTCTTGAACTTTTTGGTTTACCGAATTTTAAACAGCTGTAGATTTTCAACCGCAGGTTTTACGATAAAACTGAGTTCACCTCGGCGATTGGAAATTTAATTCTCCACAACTTTAATTTCGACGTTTTTTCTCCGACGCTAATGGGGTTAAAAATGCAAAAAAAAACTCTTTTTGGTAGTTTTGTTGATAGTATGTGTTTGTTTTACCTTTATTGTGCGTGGACCAAGTCTCGGGTACGGCAAATCCATATAAAATATGAAACGAAAAGTGTTTCTCTGATGAGTCGAAGAATTTGTTTAAAACATGACATTGACACTAGGACGTAGTAACACTGTTTATCTCACCTGAAAGGATTAATCGAAAAATCTGTTATTAAGGAGAAGATAAGATAGCTAAACGGTTCAAGGGCAGAGTTACTACCAGGTGCTAATCTTCATGTAAAACAATAACTGAATTTTATTCTAAATTACACTTTTTTATTGTAGATAAAATATTCAGTAGCTAATTGGTATCATCTTTTATATAAAAAAAGAAAATACTTAATTGATTATAGTCTATTAGTTATATTATAAACCATAATAACTGTGTACTTTTATTAAAAATATGTTGGGTCTACATCTGACATCCCCAATATGTTTGGGGTATATCTGACATCCCCAATATGTTTGGGGTACATCTGACATCCCCAATTATGTTTGGGGTACATC
>JAGFPH010002336.1:119654-140608 GCA_018207615.1 Philaenus spumarius | reverse complement strand
TTGCCGTTAGGTATTTTGCCCCTTGCCGTTAGGTATTTTGCCCCTTGTCGTTAGGTATTTTGACACTTGCCGTTAGGTATTTTGTTCCATAGCGTTAAGTATTTTTCCCTTCGCCGTTAGGTATTTTGTCCCTTGCCGTTACTTATTTTGCCCCTTGCCGTTAGGTATTT
Source organism: Philaenus spumarius (assembly GCA_018207615.1). Classification (NCBI taxonomy): domain Eukaryota; kingdom Metazoa; phylum Arthropoda; class Insecta; order Hemiptera; family Aphrophoridae; genus Philaenus; species Philaenus spumarius. Next base: position 140,438 of record JAGFPH010002336.1, on the reverse strand, counting down.
TTACACTTGCCGTTAGGTATTTTGCTCCTTGCTGTTAGGTATTTTTCCCCTTGCTTTAGGTATTTTTCCCCTTGCCGTTAGGTATTTTGCTCCTTGCCGTTAGGTATATTGCCCCTTTCCGTTACTTATTTTGCCCCTTGCCGTTAGGTGTTTTGTCCCTTAGCGGTAGGTATTTTTCTCTTTGCCGTTAGGTATTTTTTTTCCTTTCCGTTAGGTATTTTGACAATTGCCGTTAGGTATTTTGCCCCTTGCCGTTAGGTATTTTCAACACGATAAATGTACACAGAATATAATTTAATATTTTACTCAAATACCTGAAATACATTTTGGAAATCAAACAAAACATCATTACATTTTAATCATAATTCTTAAATCAATTATTTCAATGAAAATATTTTAAATTAAGTCGTTTAGGCAATCCCTTCGCCATCCTTCAGCTATAAGCTCATAATTTTATTGGTTTCTTCGATAATGAATTAATGGAAATGTACGAATAAATAAATATCGCATTTAATTAAGATAGATTTTCTACATTGAATTACACGTACCATTTCCTAATCCTGAAATGAAAAATCGTCAACAAATTCAAAACCTAAGAAATTTCACTTCCAACGCGTAAGTCACACCCATTAAAAAAAATACAGAGTAAATTCACATGTGTTTACTATGCCACACCTTAAATGAAAAAACTGTTTTATCTACACATATCGTTAAAATTAGAGTGTATGTTTGTGATTTCAAAATATAAGCTTTTTTCTAAGATCATATGGTTATTCACACATTACCAAAACCTAAAAACAAATTTATAATTTTTTGTCTCTGTCTGTCTGTCTGACAGCCTGTCTGGCCGGGCTAATTTCCTGAATAACTGAACCTATTTTGACGAAACTTTTATTAACACGAAGAGGACTTTCGAGAGAATATGTTGGTCTACTTTTTATTCCGAAAATATTTAAAATTCCCTGTTGAAAAAATGTAAAAAGTGTGGACGAAATTAGGGGTTTTGAGAACAAATGTTGGGGATATTGGGTGTATATTTCGATCTATGTTTTACAATGTGTACAGGTCACAGCTACATCCAGGTGACTCTGTCCTAATCAATCATCATTTCCATAAAAATTCCTTTTAAAAAAATTTTGTGGTTTGCATTGGCATGAGCGTATGTCACCGAGGGGTTGGCGGACGAAGAGAGCCAGGGGCAGATCCCCTCGTGATAAATAAAATATCAGTCTGTCTGTTAGGCAGCATAACCATTGTATTTGGACAACCTAATAGAACTCCGATCCAATGCAATATTTCAATCCACTGTAAATTCGACGATAGTGGCGCGATCTATTGGGGAAACGACGGAAGCTGTGTGTAACACCAATGCTACCAATGATTTCTCCCTAGCGCTACCTCGCGGCGCGATCATGCAATATTTTCCCGACAGCCTTTTTTTCGGCACACAGCCGACGTATGCATGCATGCTCTATTTTATTATTCATGATCTATGGCATAACTAAGTAACTCATATACCTGCGGGCGCATCATACTTTCTACCAGCAGTTTTGGATCAATATCCATTGTAGATAATTTCGCAAATGTAAATTTTTGGTAAATTTTAAGATCGCAATTAAAAGCAAAAATTACGTACATATCTTTTTGACGCCACCGGCAAGCCCCATCTGCGCCTAAACACTGGTTGCTTCAAAAATGATTTGAAAAGATCCTCTTGTTCATCTTTTACAATTGCATGCCATAAATAAATATACCATCTAGATGCTACCGTGTAGTTCAAGGGTTCTTGGACTACTATTGCAGGTTCAATGGTTTCCCTTGAAGTTTCCTATACTCGCGGTAATTCTAATCATGATAATCAGTTTGACATATTGATCTAGTTCCCGCGACCTAGCTTGGGAAGCTTCGCTGATCATTTCGCGTTACATGAGCAATTCAAATCGGCCGGAACCGGTTGAGTAAATCAATGTTTCGACTGGAGACCAATTAGTCCTAACAATTAAACCCATTTATATTGATACAATGGGAAAGTTTGAATCTTAATTATCACTGGTTCAAATCAACTGATTTTTGTCCTGCAAAATATTGCAGTGTTTAGAAACACTGTTTATACATGTGATGTACAGGGTGTACCATACTTAAAGTGCCAAACTTCGGGGAATGGTTCTATGGGTCAAAATAGGGAAAAAAAGTTCAAACAAACGCAAACCCGAAAACGATTCGTTTTCTAGATATCAGCCGTTTTGTTTTTTGTACAAAATAACTCTTATCTGGAGAACGGTTTGCCTGATTGAGTTCAAACTTTGCATGACGTTTAACCTAACAATGATATATCTCAAGAAAAATAAGCGATTAAATCCAATCATGAGTTACAAAATGGCGGCTGAAAATTTCAAACCTAAATTACTCGAAAACCATACATTTTAACAAAAAATGTCAAGGCAACTTTTTTATAGCCCTTTTGATTCCCTTTCGGACGGTGTAACTGTCAAAACAATCGGATGCAGGATAATAGCTAAGTTAAAGACAATGACAGCAAACGTACATACAATATTGCTGTGTTGGTGTAGAATGCAGGGTTGAATAAACCAGTTATTACACGTAACTTAAGGGTCTGCTGTAGTGGCGGCCATCTTGGATGTTTATCCCATAAGAGCAATGTTAAATTTCAAACCATTTATTTCGTTTATTTCTTATCATAAAATTGTTTGCAAGGTCTCATTATAAGCACAGTCACAATACGCATCCGTTTTGCGACTTACATTTTTTTTAATGCTTTTGATTTGTTATGTAATTCACATTTTGTGTGTACAAAGTTTGAATTTTTTTCCTAACACAATAAAAAATTAATAATGAAAATTAATTTGCAAGCCGGATCCGAAATTTTATAAAGAATATTCGGTTTATTTTTCAACACTCAATTACAAAAGATAGACTTATAAAATGGTTTGAAATGAGGCAATGTCAAAGCGTTCAGCTGCAAGAAATTGCACTGTTTAGATAGGGATACAGTGAGAAGCGGTTGCGTTTCCGGTTGCTTTCCCGTTTACTGGAGCAGACCCTTAACTATCATCCTTCATAATATTGTTTTCACAGTTACACCATCCAAACAAAAGGTCTACAAAAAAGGCGTTTTGACATTTTTTGTTAAATAAGGTTTTTAAGTAATTTAGGTTTGATATTTTCAAACCGCCGCCATTTTGAAACGCATCATTGGATATAATCGTTTATTTTTCTTGAGATAGACCATTGTTAGGTTTAACTTCGTGCCAAGTTTGAACTCAATCAGTCAAACCGTTCTCCAGATAAGAATTATTTTGTATAAAAAACAAAATGGCGGATATCTAGAAAACGAAGCGTTTTCGTGTCTGGGTTTATGTGAACTTTTTTCTTATTTTTACCCATAGAACCGTTCCCCGAAGTTTGGCACTTTACTTATGGGACACCGTGTATTTATTTACACACATTAAGTAAGGGAATAGGTAGGGAATGAAAAATGTTTGGACAGATTATTTGTAAGTTTGGTTTTATTTGAAAAAATAATAAAAATATGAATTATAATAGCGAATTTACATAGGAAAGTCAGCTGTTTTAATTGTTGTCGTTGTGTAGAAGATGTCAAAACGTTCATATATAAAACACATAAAAATAATTCGATCAAGCATTTGAACCGCTGACGTGAATTGAGCGGATTTCCAAAATTAAGTTTATTATATACAATAGGGTTTCAAATAACTGTTTGGGATATTCGTCTACTCACGAAGGCGCTGAATAGCTGCCTAAGTGTACGAAATATATTACTATAATTTATTTGCACCTCAGCCTCCAGCCACACCTTAGGCGCTGACTCGTTCCGCTCGCTGCGGAAAAACTCCCTTTGCGCGTCCTTGTGCCCTCGGATTAAGGACTGCTTCGCTTCGCTCGCTTCTTACGGTACTTTTAGAGTACGTCTTTGTTATTTAACGTTTCGATCGATTTTGGGGGAACTCGACCGGCTATAAGGTCGTGTAAAAATCAAAATGCGAAGAATAATCTTCTATATTTATTTTTTCAGATGAAGCCCCCAAAAGTTTTATTCTAGTACGAAAAATTTGAAAAAACATTTTTACGTCCTGTGAAGAAACGTGATTCAGGATTTTGGATTTTTTAACAAACTCATCCCCAAAACAGCTGTTAGCTGTAAGACCACGTGCAGCTGCCTTGCAAACTTAATATACAGAATGTTGTAAAAGTCCCGGACCCCCTAAATAATTCTAAAACGAATAAAGGTACAAATTTGAAATTTTAATCGTGGACACAGATGATAAGGTTCTACCTTTCAACGTGGTTAAAAAAATTATCCGCCATTTTGAATGTAACTTTTATTCTTTTAAATGGGAAGGTGGTCATGTGATACATCATTTCGATGTAGAATTTCAAGAGAAAACCAACGGTGAAATTTGCACATCCATGTTACTCACGTACGTACGTGAGTACACTCGCTTTTATAGGAGTTGATAAGAGGGTGTACGAATGTTTCCGAAGTTAAACGAATGGGTATCTCTTCTTAAAATTTGTGAAAACAAATACATTGATGATAAAAGGTTGTATTTACATACAGTTTATAACCTCAAAGGAAATATTATAACGTATATTCTAGCAAAAATTAGTTCTATAACTTATATTTAAAAAAAATCTACTTCGCAAGAAATTATAACGATTGAAGTTGTAAACATAACACCAAACTATATATACTCTGAGTTTGTTTAAGTATTACAGATGATGGGTGAAATCGGCTGTTATATTATATGTCACTCACGTACATACGTGCAATCGCTTTTATAGGAGTTGATAATACGTTTAATTTAAATGTTGTGGTGAAGTTGGCTGCAATGGTTATTTCCCACAAACGGGTTTGTTAATAAATATTATTTGCTTCTCTGACGGGAAAGCGACGTTATATAATGTACTAATTGTCTAAGACTGGTTTTGTGCGTAATCTCTGGCACTTGTTCACCTTATTTATCTCGTCTCGCCTCGCGCGAATGTACTGACCTGCCGTGACGATTGTTGTGTAGTTAGTTCCTGCGTTTGGTCTCAGTAAATCTTGACATTTTCAGCGATTTTCCGTAGGAAAGATGAGATATTTCAGTGCCTCTTATGGTGAGACGTAAGGATGGGAGTGGTCAATGAGCACCGATCATGGTCCCCAGAACATGTTTTGAGGGTGTAATTAAAAAATGTATACAGAGTTATGCAAAAGGTCCACAAAACCTTCGTAATTTTAAACCTGTTTAACTTTTAGGAAGTTATATTGGGCAAATTCTGCAAATTTTAGGGGTATGAATGAATTTTACCCTTATTCTGTTAAGGGAGGGTTGCAAGTCAAAAACTTTAAATATGGCCTACTTTTTGTCACTATTCAAAATTTTTATTTTGTCTTATTCGTCTAAAGCCCTCAAATATTTTGTCTTACTGATCGGTTTTCAGTTCAGAGGGCTATCGCTATAAAAATACCGTTAACGGAAACCATGCAACGTATCACGTGATTTTATGCCCTTTTTCAAAATTTCGAAAATCTGTATCGTTGTTAATCCCTCGGTCTGACGAGTAAGGCACATTTTTTCACAACCCCATCCAAGCAGTTCATGTGGGGCAAGGCCGTAGCCAGGGGGTCAAACCCCCCCCCCCCCCCCCCAAATTTAGCAGTAAAAAATATTACTAGGTTTAAAAAGTGCAAGTTAAATTACAAAATTGACAACACAACAGAGAATACAACAACATATTTTACATCATTGTGCACTGCATGCATACTGATATTTATATTTGCTTGATTAAACTACAACGTACAATACACATGGATGCAGTAGGTTACAGCCTTACTCTCTTGTGAGTTGTGAGCTTGATCTGATCTATTAAATAAGAAAACTATGAAGGTTCAACAAAAATACTTTACTCTAACAAAACAAAATCATTCATAATCCTTACTTACATCCTACAATATTTTACATGGGTAACTATATCAAAATTTTAAAAATAAGCATGGAAATTGGTTTTTAACACGTTCATTGCTACGCAAATTTCGTGTTTTCTGTGCTAGGAGCGGACCTTTTATTTTTTATATTTATAGCCTAAATGAGTAGAAATTACTTTATTTTTTATTTTTGAACCTTTCTACGTAATAATCAAGAATATTTTAAAGCGAACGCACATGTGCGACCGTAGCACGTAGGCTTAAAATTGGCGTGCGAAGCACGCAATGCACTGTGTATTGAAAATACTTCTAATACGGGCGTTGCCGTGCAATGCACTGTGCGTCGGCCGCTTCTTATACTGTTCAATGTCAAGTTCACATGTGCGTCCTTAGCAGTGAATTTGTTAAATGGGTTTAAATTTAAATCCGTGGTCCTGACCTGACCCCCCCCCCCCCCCCGTTTTCCTGGCTACGGCCTTGATGTGAGGCCCTCGAAAGTGTTGTACCTTATTACGTGGGTTTTTGAGCCCTAGCTCCCTGCCCGTAGCTCTTCCTTTTCTCCGTGCATTTATCCAATTTGTTATTTAGGGTTCATAATTATGTTTGGAGACTAATTCTTATGTAATGTTTTCAGATTCGCCACCAGACAGCGTTCCGTGCGTCCAACTCCAATTACTTGTGAGGAGTATGCACTCGGACAAAAGTTCTGGTGAGTTCAAATAATTACAAATTATTTCTGATTGGGTAGTCTATAATATAAATATATATTTATAATATCTACTTATATAAAGCTAGACGGGTTCATTGATTCACTGACATGGACTATGAAGCACTTCCCGTAATCGGGAGGACCACCCTCAACCTTATACTTGAATTAAAGTACTCAACGAGAAACTTTTAGAAAGATTGTCAGAAGTTAACATTTTCTAATTTTGAAAGTACCTTTTGGGCGGTAAAGATTTTTTTTTATTTTTTTTATTTTTTCATTTTTCCACTTTGAGCGCGTTTTGTAAGAAAACGGTAAGAGATAGCAAAACATTTTAAATACAAAAGTTGTAGAAAATTTAATTTCAAACTGACGATATTGGGAGTATTTTCAATATACAATGCATTGCGTGCTTCGCACGCCAATTTCCAGCCTATGTGCGTGCGCTTTAAAATATTAGTGGTTATTACGTTCAAAAATAAAAAATAAAGTAATTTCTACTCATTTAGGCCATAAATATAAAAAATAAAAGGTCAGCTCGTAGCACAGGAAATACGAAATTTTCGTAGCAGTGAACGTGTTAAAGGGTTATTTATTAATTACTTTTACGTATTAACTACCTAGTTAGTTTTATAAAAACTATTTCCAACCAGAATCATGTAACGTTATTGATAATGCTATCTTTAAGGTTATAAGTAATTGTTATAGGTTAAGCAAGGACATCAGAGTTGTTTCCATTATTATTTTCATAACTATTATCTACAACCAAACAATTACAATGAAAACCTTGTGTATTGTCAGGCAGATTGAATCAAGTGCTTCAGGGCTCTACGCGTGGATTCACTGACTAAATAGACACTGACGGTTTAGTTCCCTCTGCGTACACAGACAATACTGTAATTACATTTGCACAACAGTTTAAATATTTGGCGATAGTTGTTTGATTCTTTGTTTACCGTAAAAAGTCAATGATAGACCATACTAATATTATAAAGAGGTAAAGTTTGTTTTTTTGTATGTTGGGGGTTAATCTCTGGCACTACTGAACCGATTGAAAAAATAGTTTTATTAAGCTTTAAAAGCTACACTATCCCTAAGTAACATATGCTATAATTTATTTCGATGAACCCCTTTTTTATTTCAATATTTGTAAATTTAGTCAGAAAAAATTCTTAGGTTAGGCATAGAATGATAAACCAACACATGTATTTACATTTATTACCATAGCAACCAACTGAATAAAATAACAGATAATATAGCTATAAATTAATAATAGCTTCAATAATAATAATAATAATAATAATAATGATGATAATAATTGCTTCAAATTTTTAAATCAGCAAAAAGCTCTCAATATTTGTAAATTTAATCAGAAAAAATTCTTAGGTTAGGCATAGAATGATAAACCAACACATGTATTTACATTTATTACCATAGCAACCAACTGAATAAAATAACAGATAATATCTCTATATTATCCTAAGAAAACCTAAGAATTTTTTCTGACTAAATTTACAAATATTGAGAGCTTTTTGCTGATTTCAAAATTTGAAGCAATTATTTTTGTATTTCTAGCTTTTAGGTTAGGGTTTTAAAGTGTAGATCTTTTAACCATTATTATAACTGCTGTTATAAAATATAAGAAATAATTTCATTTGAACATTTAACATTATTTATCATCTTAGTTTTGAGGTTATTATTAATCCTACATCTTTATTATAAAAAAACATAATATATGTTTTTAGAAGGATCCGTTGGGGGTTGGCGTGTGGAGCACACAGGGGTCTCCCCTAGTTTGTATATAAAACAACATATATTTGCCCTAATCAATCGTCATTCCCGTGAAGACCTCATAGTATGCAATAATTTGTTTGCATTATTTCTTCGCTGCGAGTCGCCGCACGGGTTGGAGAGCGAAGCGAACAGGGGGCAGAGCCCTCTGGGAATAGTGATTAAACAACGTTTGTTCCAGACAAAATCGTGTTGGTAGTATATGAGCTAAGCTAACTTGGGTAAAAACAAAGACGGGACATTAGTCACAACAATTACCGTAAAAAATAAACTCTTTACTGCCGTTTTATCAGTGTACTGTCAATACTGTGAATTATGAAATTTTTCCAAAAATGGAATCACATGTTTACCGTAGACGATACTCTATCAAGTTTGCTCGGAAGTAGGCCAAGACCACCTAACTTATTGGTCAACACGGCCGTAGATAACACCGGCGAAGGTAAACCAGTCAGCTGATACGCACGTGTCAGTCAAGCACCACAGCTGTTTTGCGTGTTTTGTTTATCTGCGATTTTAAAATCTTCATCCTAAGAGCGCAATTTGTAAGCAATGGATGGAGATACGCATTCGTATTTTAGTACGCCTTTTACTTTCCCACTATACTATAGCATAGAGAAAGTATAGTGATCGCAAAATAAATCGATGTCAAGATTTTTGTCGAAATATCCGTTTTGAGACCCTCTGAGTCCAAGAAAGTGGTTTTTACAAAATGTCTGTCTGTTTGTATGTATGTATACAAAGCTAGAGAGAAAACTATTCGATCGATGTCGAACAAATTTGCACCAAACATGTCAATTAGGCCTGTATAAATGAAAAAAGGTTTTGAAAATTTTGAAAAATGAAGGTCTTTATTTTTTTATAAAAAGACGGCTCTAACGATTTTCATTAAATTTGGCTTATTTTTAGCCCTTAATGTACCCTACCGTATGTAAAAATAAAGTATCTAAAAATTCTCGGTTAGCTAATATTAATAATAACTGATTTTTGGAGTTTTTTGGCCAAAACGTGGTTGTTTTTCAAAACACTTTTTCGTGCATTTATACAGGCGTAATTGACATGTTTGGTGCAAATTTTTCCGAAATCGATCGAATGGTTTTCGCTCTAGCTTTGTATACATACAGACATACAGCCATGCAGACATGCAGACATACAGACATACAGACATACAGACATACAGACATACAGACATACAGACATACAGAGACATACAGACAGACATTTTGTAAAAACCACTTTTTTGGACTCAGAGGGTCCCAAAATGGATATTTCCACAAAAATCTCAACATCGATTTTTTTTGCGATAATTATACTTTCTCTATACTATAGTATAGTGAGAAAGTAAAAATAAGTATAGTCACACGTGTTTTAGATAATTTCAAAGATGCATTTCAAAGAGACGATAGCAGTCGACCGTCACATCTGTTGTTTACGATTGCTGCAGTTTACGTTTTATTGTTTTTACTTTAATGGCATTATTATTGCAGCACATTAAATCAATTTTACTGGCTTTTGTGTTAAAACTGTAGACTGTTTTAATAAATGTTCGTGGAACAACTATACTGACTAGTGATGACGTTGAAAGTGATTTCTCACGACACTTTATTATGATTGATAGCGTGGTTGGTTAATTTTTTTTTTTTTGGCTTAACGGCCTGCTGTTTTGTACTTAAGGCCATCGATGTATAAACACACTGGATCGCTTGCTGCGTGTATTGAATACGGTCCGGCCAGCCTAGCCGCTTCCCCCACCACTGGTGGGACAGCAACAACACGTGAAGCATTCAAAGCTAATGCAACGTCCACAAATGTTTTAATTTATTTTGCTCAGCTTCAACAACGGCACCAAACATTATTTGTAAAATAATCATTTTAATTTCTAAACAATATTTAATTGTTATACAGTATGTAACACTTATTTTTGTAGTAAACTAGTGGACCCAGCAATGCTTCGCTATTGCTTGATTTAAATTAAAGGTTATTAAAGTTATTCCATTGTATTACATCGACTTAAGTGATCGAATTATTGCAAAATGGTTTTTATGCCACAAGAATATACTACACAAATTTAGATCTATAGTTTGTAAACCTTTATAGATAATACAGTAAACATTTTGTTTGTTTTTGTAATAGTTGTGATAAATTGTAAAAAAACCTGATTCTAAATTAGCCCAATATTGGTTGGAAATAAACGTGTTTTGGTTCATTGTAGGCCTAACCTAAAATTATGTTCAGTTTTTGATGCAAATCAGTTGTTTTATATATAATATGTAACAACCAATGTTTGAATTGAATTAAAATATAGTACCGTAAGCATTTTTAGTTGATTTTTGTTTTTATTTACTTTAAGTTGGTCAATCTAACCTATAAAGCTGTTGGTTTTGAAAAAATAATAAACTGATTACAAATTTGCTAGTAAAGTTGCTATGGTAGCCTAATGAATGTAAACAAACATGTGTTACTAAGCATTTTATACGAACAGCTGATTTTGTGCGCTATGGTCTTGAGTCCATACAAAAGAGGCTGTTTAGTTTTTTCTAAATTTGAAACTTTTTCGGAAAACTTTTCAAATTTTTCTTTATATGAAAATCTAGTTTGGACTATTATGAACATTTTAAAACAAAAAAATAGCCAAATTGGTCCAGCCGTTCTCAAGTGATGCGCTTACAAAGGAACAGCAATTCATTTTTATTATATAGATTAACAGTTTGTGTTTAAACTATTATTATTGTTGTTGGATAAGGATAAGGAAAGAAAATTTAGGGAAAAATAAACTGAACCAAAACCATAATGAAAAACATGATCTGTATTAGCATTTTAAACTGCATTTTATTTTCATAAAAGTAGGGATACCTATACATTACACTTTAAACATTGTTAAATAAAACAAGTTTAGTAAGTTTTTGACGCACTCAAAGCTTTGTAAATGTAGCTCGCGATGTTTTGAAATGTTACAAAATTCCGTTAATATGTATAATAATTTTATTTACTATTAGGGACTCGGCCCTTGATCGCTTCGCTCCCAAACCCTGCGGTGACGTATGGTGATGCCAATGCAAACTACAAAATCTCTAATTATGTTCATAATATTAAGATTTTTTCCATTTTTCATTTTTAAACACCTAAAAAAAATAAAAATGGCAGCCGGACCGGTTCTCTCAGTGTAAGCTTTTTTCCAAAGCCAGTTTGTGGCTTAACTGTAAGTCGAATTTAAAAACTAATATTTTGCGGGTAACAAATTAGATTTTCAATAAAATTGTATTCTTGATTTTTTTCGTATCTCAAACGGTATGCTCACAAAATTACCGTAAACTTCAAATTTGTAAAAAATCGTCCAAGTTTTTGTATTTCAACCATTTATTCAACACGTTTATTCTAAACCAATTCAAAAGTGTTCCATAGTTTTTTTGTAGATAAAAGTTCAAAGAATTCCTATATTATGCCAGTTTTGCCCGTAAAAAAAATGATTGAAGTAAAATTAACAAAGTTATTAGCTCAAGAAATAAGCATGTTTAGTAACGAAAGGAAAAATTTCAACTTTAGGCCTACATAAAAAGTAGTAAACATTTTTTGTAATTTTTTCATAAATGTAAAAAAGTTTCGTAATTTAGTTATAAAATAGAAATGTATAAAAATACAGATCAATTTCAAATTTCTTATTTTGAAAACACCAGTTTTTATGTTCCTACTACAAGACTGCTAACAAAACTAGGCCTGTTTTGAATAGTAATTCAGGAATGCTATATCCTCTGCCCAAAAATGACATATTATTATAAAAAAGTGTAGAGGATAAATCAAAGAATTGAACTGTATACAACAACGTGTATCACTGTCCATCTATCATGCTGCCCACCGCGGGTCTAGCCCACCAGTGGAGGGGGAAGCTCCACGCCGGCCGGCTCGTTTCTCGAACCTTTCAGACTACTCAGCGCGCAATCCAGTGTGTTTATACATCGATGCTTAAGGCTAATGAAGACGGGACCTACAGTTTTACGTGGAATCCGAACCACAGCGGTTAGTTTACTACAAACGACCTTATTTATGTTTAAAAAACAATTTCTGTTAGGCACCTGAACCGCTGACGGGAGTTAAGGGAAATTTCGAAATTAAATTGATATGTTTCATTATTTCTACCAACTATTTGAAAATTGGTGTACTCACTAAGGCGCTGAATAGCTGTGTGTGCGTGTACTAAATACATTAGTAGTACATTAATGTGTACTACATACATTTGGCATGTTAAGAGCAGGCCTGCTTAACTGATTTAATTAAGTAAATTACGTTTATGTATTTACGTTGGTTTAATTCGACCAAAAGTTTGTAGGCCTAACGATTTACGTTGGTTTAATTTGACCAACAGTTTATAACGATTTACGTTGGTTTAATTTGATCCATTTGCGCGATAGATTACACTTGCACTTGCATTGTAGAATGTAAAATATTTAAACAACAGCTGTCCTGTTAGTTAAACAGATTATTAATAGATGGCGCCTTTCATTAGAAACCATATGAAGTATAACATACAATTTTCTAAATCAATTGTTGTAATGAAAACATAAATTTTAAGCTGTTTGTCTATTTTTCGTCAATAGCGGGGAACATAAGCTTTACAATGATGCTTGAATAATTAATTTTGATGAAGAATTAAGGGAGTTATCGCTTAGCAACAAAAAAAAACTTTTAGGAATAATATACAGAGTGTCCCCGAACTCTCTGGACCTCTTTTGTGGATATGTTCCTGGGATCGAGACAAACATATTTCACAATATAAACATGGGTCTATGTTGCTTATTTTTTCGTCTGTCTGTGTTTTTTACAAAATACTTAATATTTTTGAAAGTAGAAAGGATATTGAACTCAAACTTTGTACACCTATTTGTTGCGTAACCTCTTATACGAAAAATTAGAACATTATTTTAAATGTTTTCAAAATGGCGGCCGTTTAGTAACCGAACCGCCGTTAGCTCAAAAACCGATAACTTTAAAAAAAATTATAAAAAAGAGACAAAAAAGTTTACTTTCTTAATGACAAACACAATGGTTTTTTAACTTCCCGCTAAGAAAATTGAAAATTTTCTAAAATCGGTAAGTTATTGGTTTCACCCCGTTTTTCGAAAATCGAGTATTCATCAGATCTCGACGTTTTGAGGTCCTAGGAATCTTCCCTGACCACTCCCGAGAGGGTGTCACCCTGTCTGTATGTGTGTGTGTGTGTGTGTGTGTGTGTATGTAAGTATGTGACCCGCTTATAACTTTTGAACGGCTTAACCGATTGGATAATACCAAACGGCGTTCTAAAGAGTTCCATCAAACTTAGATTTCCTGAAAATTTCAACTAATTCGGACCGGTAGGTTCTGAGAAATTTCGAAAAAACTAAGAAATAATTTTTTTTCGAATCGGGTTTTTTTGTAATAACTTTTAAACGGCTTTACCGATCAATTCCAAAATCTAATCATCTTTTAACCTTAAAAAGCGACGTCGATCGCTACCAGTCCGGTCAAAATTGGTTAATTCGTTCGTGAGATATCTTGAACGAAAGAAAATCAAAAAAAGTGTTTTTTCTCAATTTCTCCGAAATTTTTCATCGGAAAATTTTTTGTTGTCGATTCTTTCAATGCACTTAAAAAACTGCATCGATTGCCGCAAATCGCATAAAAATCGGTTGATTCATTTAAAAGTTATGGCAGTTCAAAATTTCCAAAAATAGTGTTTGTTGTAATTAAACTTAGCGGGAAGTTACATGGATGGCCTTTAGGGTCAACCGTTTTCCAATTTTTTTTATTTTGTCTGTAGCTCAAATGATAACAGAGATTACTCCTAAAACGCAAAATTCTGAATTTTGCGTTTTGGGCCAAATATCGCAACAATTACTGCAGTTACAGTACTGGGAACTATTTTTTGTAAATTTATCTGCTCATTTTACGTAAATTAAATTAAATTTTACACCTTAATTAACGTCCTACATATTTTAATAGGGATTCGTTTCTGTGAGTAATCTGAAACACGGGTAAGAACTCTCTAACGAAGAATTTCCGGACCTATGAATATATGAACGTTTTTCATTATTTTTTGCTAGTAGAATCAGCTCAGAAAGTGTTCGGAACATAATGCAAACAACTGATTATTTTAGGTCATAATAACTTTAAAAGATTTTGTTTCTAGAGTAATTCAGGGTATTTGTTGACAACTACCAAGAAATACATTTTTCCTTTTTTTGTCAATATCTCTATTATCCTTTGAGCTACAGATAAAATTTAAAAAAACATTGTGTTTGTCATTAAAAAATTCAACTTTTTTGTGTCTTGTAATTTTTTTGTTAAGTTAGCGGTTTTTGATATATTTGACATTAAAAATTATAAACGGCCACCATTTTGAAAATATTTAAAATAATGTTATAATTTTTCGTCCGGAGATAAGAGGTTATGAAACAAATATGCATACAAAGTTTGAGCACAATATCCTTTCTACTTTTAAAAATATTAAGTATTTTGTAAAAAAAACACATACAGACAGACAGACGAAAAAATAATCCCCGTAGACCCATGTTTATATTGTGAAGTATGTCTCGAACCCAGGAACATATCCACAAAAAGGGGTCCAGAGAGTTCGGGGACATCCTGTATAAGATGTTATTACAACCAGTATGCCCCCGTGAAAAATCACAGGCAGATTAATTAGACACACATCAGAAATTCGTCATTTGTAAAAATACTTTTTTAAAACAACAAACTTTATTTAGGAATGTTTAACTCGGTAAATGTGTACAACTATAATAAGGATTATAAAACTGTAGGCCTATTTGTTAAAATTTTGTATCAAAATAAAGATAAAAATATTATCTGTGAATTAATTACTTTTCTTACAGCTACTTAATAAAGTGCGTTTTTGCACTCTCACAGCAGGGGCAAACTAAACTACATGTGTTCAGTGTTAAGTAATTATACCTCTTTGTTTTACTTGTGTGGTAAAACAATAATTATTTATTGTCGCACGAAAACACATTTCAGAGACCCACCCCTGATGCACAAAATTAACTATTTTATTTCACATCTATATTAATATTATAAAGAGGTAAAATTTGTCTGTTTGTTTGTTTGTATGTAGGGGGTAATCTCTGGAACTACTGAACCGATTGAAAAAATAATTTTACTAATAAAAAGCTACAGTACCCCTGAGTACCAAAGGCTGGAATTAATTTGGATTTAAGGGTTGAAACAACCCCTAAAACAATAACAATTAATTGTTATATTTTAATTAAAGTTAGTGAACTTAAAATTTTACATTTATTTCTTACAAGATAATATATGTAGAAAAAGTGGTTGTATGACAACACGACTGAATGCGACCTGGAACCCTTGGGGGGCAATAAATATATCTGCAGGGCTACGACAGCACGACGTTGCCGAATCTCATTAGCGGCTCAGTCGTATAGACGTAGTCTGCGCGAGGCCCCAGCTCCTAATCCCTCCGCATCTACCTGCGAGGCTGTCTTGAAGAAAACTTTATCCATACCAGAACTGAGTTCATAGCTAGACAATATTTACCCCTTTAAAGTCACTTCACATATTTTGCCGATAACAGTATGATTATAATATTTGTATAATTATAATATTTCGTCGTATTATCACTTTATATAATTAGAATTAAAAAAAAACTAGAAGACTTACCTAAACTGTTTAATCACAGTATTTTGCCGATAACAGTATGATTATAATATTTGTATAGTTATAATATTTCGTCGTATTATCACTTTATATAATTAGAATTAAAAAAAAACTAAAGGACTTACCTAAACTGTTTAGTCTCAGTATTTTGCATGAGAACATTGCATGTATTTTGCATGTATATGCATTGTAAATTTGCCGAGTACGCAGGGGTACGGGCTAAATATTATCACCACTGGCTGTCAAACCCTCATCAAGATTTACCCCGGTCAAGCCGTGCAGACTACGACATCACGACGGAGCCCACTCGCAGCTGCACACCGTCGTGTTGTCGTAGCCCTGCAAACCAGGTAAACCGATGACCCTTGGCAGTTTTATTGCACCGTCATGTTGTCGCTTTACCAGAAAAAGTATCACAGATTTACATTTTGTCGCGTGCTACTAATGGGTGAAAAAGTAGTAACAACCCCTATAAAACATGTTGATTGTTATACTTTCTTTAAAGCTAGAGAACTGAAAATTTTGCACTTATTAATTTTAAGTGTTTTATAGGAAATAAAATAAATAATAACACACGCAATTTAAATAGTTACGTCTAACTGGGGGGGGGGTAACAGCCCCTTTACAGTAAAAATAAATTGTTATACTTCCCATGATTGGCACATTTGTTTCATAAGTCGTAATCTGTTTACGTTTGCTTCATCACGGGGGTTAAAAATAATATAATAATGCTAAATATAAAACGATTTAGACGTCATAATGAAGAAATTAATAATCAAATATGTTTTACCATAGATCATGAATAATAAAAATAGATCTTGCATCCATACGGGGGTTGTGTGCCGGAAAAAAGGTGTTCGCGAAAATAGTACATGATCGCGCCGCGATTTAGCGCTAGGGAGAAAGCATTGTAAGCATTGGTGTTTCCAACCAGCTTCCTTCGTTTCCCCAATAGACAGCGCCAAAAAAGTCGAATTTCCAGTGGAACAAAATATTGCATTGGATCGGAGTTCTATTAGGTTATCCAAATACAATGGTTTTACGAAGATGTACGAATGTTTTCGAAGCTAAACCAATTTTTATCTTCTTTAAATTTGTATAAATGAATATATATTGATGATAAAAGGTTGTAATTACATTCATTTTATAACCTCAAAGCAAATCTTATAACGCATTACAGCCTGCATTAGTTCTATAACTCGTATTTTTTTAAATCAGCTTCGCAAGACATTATCTTATTTATTGAAGTTGTAAACATAACCCTAAAATGTAATCTACGATAGATTTGGTTTGTAATACTGTACTAGACCAGGCAAACTAGTTCGATTTCGACCCGAATAAATAAATGTTTGCCTACAGCTCCGACTTGGATGCAGTTTTCTGCATCGTGTTCACAAAAATACCAGGAACAAAGTCTACATACGACCAGTTTCGGGAGAAAGCGGAAATGCATCGCGGGTGCATAAAGTGCATCTAAAAGTGCATAATTTTTTTTTTGAAACCTCTAAACATGGATGAAAAGCCGCGAAAATCGGTACTTTGGAGTATTTGAAGGATCTGATCTCATTTCTGACCAAGCAAAATGCCCCCGTTGCACCACGGGTGCTCTGAGGGGGGGGGACGATATGAGGACATTGTGAAATTGCAACAGAGACTTGAAAATTTTGGAGGCGCTGATTTCAATTCAGACTATGAGAAACTCCCCCGATGCGCTGGGGGCTCCGAGAAGTCGGGGCCGATGGAAGAAAAAACGTAATTGAGATGACGACTTAAGTCATATAGTGATGATCAGGCCAGTTCCCATGGCAGTTGTTTGTGCTCGCGAAGTGTTGGTAGGGGTTACAGGAATGACGAAGAGAGATAGGGAGATAAATTGAAAGTATGAAATAATTATATAGAGTTTATTGTTTTGCCTTGGACTGTTTATTATAACGTTATAATTACCTTGTATTATTTGTATTCAGTCCGTAATTGTAGAATATACAGCGCTGTTTCGCCGAACACTGTCGGCTTCGTCAGGCTTGTACTAACACATACACGAACACATAACACTAACACACACAAAATCGGAGTAGAAAATAATACTGCTCGCTAGCTCGCTCAGAGTCGATTACAAAGCTGTATCGAGAGAAGAAGAAAATACGACGCTGGTGATTTTGAGTTTGATAGTTCGTGCAATTCATTTGAAAAATCTTGTTCTAGTAAATTACTAGTTAGTTGGAAATTTTTCACTAGTTGAAAATCAATTGGTTGCCCAAAATCGTAAGTTTGTATTTAATATTTCAGATTTTGTTTACTAGTACAAAATTAACAAAATTTTTTGAAAGTTTATGAATTTATTCTTTCTCTTTCCTTTGAAAATTGTATAATGTCTTCTGATTTTATTAAAATACTAGCTGACCCGTACGGCGTTGCCCGTGGTTGTTGGTACTTTCAGTCTTTTTGACGTAATTGTAATTCTTTTTAAGTGTTCGTTGAATACCTGTGCGTATCCTACTGTGGTCATGAAAAAAGTCTACGCTATTTAGGAAAGCACTGAAAATTGTATTTCTGTAAACTACTATCTAACATGAAAAAGCTTTAAATATATCGTTTAAATTTATAGTTTTTACTAAGTTTGACTTTCACTTAATTTCATTGACAATGTTGCTAGCACCTACGGCCTTAGAGGAAGCTACGTACCAAATTTCATTCCAATTCGTTCTTATAGGGATTTTTAGTAACTTTGACCCCCCCCAAACCACCCTAAAATTTCGAATTTCTTTTAACCCTTTCTTAGCGAGGGTTTAAATTAGCTGGTCGTAGAAAAGATATTTGAATCACTTTGTAACATCCGCGTTAATTTAGGATGTAACAAACTGGTTCAAATAGAGTTTGTAATTTTAAATGTATAGGCCTAATTAGTATAAGATATATATTGTTTAGTATTTAAATATACAATATACAGTATATATCAAAATAAAGCTACGAATGTGATATTTAATGGCATTTAGTTTAATTCAGATGATTTGTTTAGTTTTCAATAAAATATGTTTAAACACGTGTATGTTTATGGTTATGCATGGTGTCAAATAATTTGTTTGTTATTATTATTATTGATAGCGAAAATATGTTTTGAAAAGTATTAAAAACTTCATAGTTATGATATATTTTATATACACAATATTTTAAGCATCATATCTCTAAGTAGGCCTATACAGATATTTAATAACCAATGTTTGAGTTGAATTATTCTGTAAGCATTTTTATTTGTGTTAGTTTATAGTTTTTCAATCTAACCTTAAAAAGCTGTTGGTTTTGAAGAGTATTAAAGTGATTATAAATTTGCTAAGTAATGTTGCTATGGTAATACATGTAAACAAACATAAGCTTTTTATACGAACAGCTGTTTTTGTGAGCTATGGTTTTGAGTTCATACAATAAATGCTGTTCAGTTTCTTCCGAATTTGAAACTTTTTCGGGAAACTTTTCAAACTTTTCTTTACGTATAAACCTTCTATGAACTACTACAAACATTTTAAGACCAAAAATAGCCAAATCGGTTCAGCCGTTCTCGAGTTTTAGCGAGACTAACGAACAGCAATTCATTTTTATATATATAGATTAAGGTTATCGCCACCCCCCCCCCCTCCCAAAGCCTTCCCCCGGTACACCATGTATTTCGCATGGTCAGAAATGAGATCAGCGCCCCCAAAGACCACCGAGTAACGATTTTCGCGGCATTTCATCCATTTTTAGAGGTTTTAAAAAATGGTAGAGGTTTAACTTTTAGATGTACTTTATGCACCCGTGATGCATTTCCGCTTTCTTCCGAAACTGGTCGTATGTAGACTTTTTCCTGGTATTTTTCAGAACACGATGCAGAAGACTGCATCCAAATCGGAGCTGTAGGCAAACTTTTATTTATTTTTCAGTACATTGCCCGGTCTATACAGATGATGTGTGAAATCAGCTGTTATATTATTTTATTACTAGCTGACACGTACGGCGTTGCCCGTGGTGGTTAGTATTTTCAGTCTTTTTAACGTAATTGTAATCTTTTGAAGTGTTCAGTTAGTGAGTGGTATTTGGCTTTTATATATATAGATCTTAAATAATAAAAGCACTATGGTCATAATAATAAAAGATCTGAAATTATGATTTTAGTAACTTTGATCCCCCCAAACCTCTCCTAAAATTTCGAAATTTTTCATACCCTTTCTTAGAGAGCGCCTAAGGCCCTAGAGGAAGCTACATACCAAATTTCATTCCAATCCGTTCGGGCGTAATTTGAGGATGATCAAAAACGCATAGAAAACGCAAGGAAAAATGCAAAAACGCCTATTTCTGGCGTAATTTTCGGAGAATCTCAAACATTTTTTAACAGACTACTTTTAGGCCTTAAACGAACCTAAGTACCAAATTTCAACATTTTCTGCCAATTAGTTCTCGAAAAAGCTGAGAAAACGCAAAAAATCGCTAGAAAAACGCGAATATTGGGCGTATCTTTGGGATGTTTTCAAAATCCGTTCTTGGTGCGCGTCTAAAGGTCCAACTGAACATGCATGCCAAATTTGAACTCATTTGGTTCAGTAGATTTTTAGTTCTGCTGATGAATGAATCAGTGCCATTTCGCTTTTATATAGATAGATTACTCACGATTAGAAATGGGAAGGGTGCTCTCGCTTATGAG
>JAGFPH010002336.1:54458-78420 GCA_018207615.1 Philaenus spumarius | reverse complement strand
CGGGAAATAGTGTACAAACACCTGTGGTGTGCTACTAGTGTACAGATTTTTTTATTTTAAGCATTCTATCTGGGAAATAGTGTATAAACACCTGTGGTGTGCTACTAGTGTAAAAGATGTTTGATTTTAACCATTCTACCGGGGAAATAATGTACAAACACCTGTGGCATGCTACTAGTGTACATCAGATATTTGATTTTATCCGGAAAATAGTGTACAAACACCTGTGGCGTGCTACTAGTATACTAACAGATGTTTGATTTTAACATTCGACACGGGAAATAGTGTACATACACCAGTGCAGCCTTACAGCCAGCTGATTGGTTATAAGATGGTTTCGTACCAGTAGGCAGTGAATCATTTGTTCCTAAACAAGCAAACCTCGCCCTCTAATGCATTCTCTCTCAATAAAGGTTGTTATTTTCACCCATAACTTCCCCTATTCTGCTCAGACATTCCAGTGACCTCATATCAAAACTATTTCGTGTGAAGTGTCTTGAAAATGAATGAAATTGGTGAAGGTAGGGACACTACAATTAACATTCCAGAACATCACCACTCCTTTTGTAGTAATTGTTCATGGGGTTTTAGAACATCATTTACTATTTAAGTGTATTTTTCCTTAAAATTGTAATTATTTTTACAAACCTGAACCAATGAAAATAATTGAAAGGACAGTGTTTAAAATTTGTCTTGATTGGGCGCTCAGTTAGTTTGCTGCATTTCAAATTTAACCTCTTTTCTTATTTCAGAAGAACAACTTTACAAACGGTACGCTAACCGATTGCGAGGCCGGTGGTAAGCTTACAGCGCCTTATAGATTAGCAGTGTCAGGAAACTCTTGGGCCATTATTAGAGAACATATGCCGGAACTAATTCCTAAACTGGCCGTACGAGGAGCGGTGTTTGCTAGAATGAGCTCTGATCAAAAACAGCAGCTGATTCAAGAGCTCCAACAGCTGGGATATTATGTTGGTAAGTGTTTTGAAACTCAAGATTTATACTATCCAGTAGGCCTGCTTCACATTATCCCATGTTGAAAATAAATCAAGTATAAAGGCCTATTTGGTTTCAATCCAAAACTGAGACAATTCTTATCTTACTTATATAATAATTCAGTATAACCTTAAACGTTTGGTGACCCTATTGATGCCTATTTTTGGAGGGAGATCTACCCGGCCGATTTTAATGCGGTTTGTTTTAAATGAAATAAACTATAGTCATCATTATCACAAAAAAAAAAATCTGAAATGTAAATTTTTTTCATTGGTGCACTTATAAGGGCACTTTTTGAAATTGTTTTTGTTTTAGGTTAAAACAATATTGATACCTACGTATTTCTGGAGATCAACTTGGCCGATTTTAGTGCGGTTTGTTTTAAATGAAATTAACTATAGTCATCATTATCAAAAATTATGAAACATACATTTTTTTATTTGTGTACTTATAAGGGCACTTTTTCAATATATTTGTTTTTAGGTTAAAACCCTATCTATTTCTGGATATCTACCCGGCCAATTTTAGTGCGGTTTGTTTTAAATGACAGAAAATGTTGTCATTATTACAAAAAAAATTATGAAATGTAAATTTTTTTCATTAGTGTACTTATAAGGACACTTTTGAGTGTTTTTTTTTTTTTAGGTTAAAACCCTATTGATATCTATTTCTGGAGATCTAAAAGGCCGATTTTAGTGCGGTTTATTTTAAATGACAAACTACAGTCATCAAAATTGTCGTTTTTATTTCTTCGGTTTATTTATAAGGATAAAACTTTTTGAGTTTGTTTGGTTTTATTTTAAAACTCTATTGAAACATATTTCTGGAGATCTACCGGGCTGAATTTAATGTGTATTGTTTTAAAATGAAAGAAAATAATGGAATTTTTATTTTTTTTATCATAATACGATTTGTACCTATTTCTGGAGATTCATTTTGCCCTAGGACATTTTTCAGCTGACCTTGGGAGGCTTTTTTCGCTTGTAATTGTATAAACTTTATTTTATTGAATTGGTTAATTATCTCCCTTCACAAAATGTACAGTTTTGTTTAAGCCATTCTAAAGTCTATGCTGGTCTCGATCTTACTGTTTCTAAACTACATTGCGGTGAAGGTTTATACATGTAAACTAAATAAATATCCTCAACAGCACAGTCACTCCCAGATTATTTCACAAGCTTGTGTACTCCCAGACTGAATATTACTTCTCTTGGTTCCTTTCAACCAGCATCCTTTTACGCTAAACTCTGATCTCAGCAAAATCTCTATTGGCCTATCTCTCTAACATATACTGTTACTTTAATTATATTATTATTATTATTACAAGGTGAAAGGTACAATTTGGTTGAAAAGTTTAACTTAAGCATTGCAGGACTAAATCTCCGATAATACATTAATTCAATTAATTGTAAAACAAACTTTTGTTGCCAGCAATGTGCGGAGATGGTGCAAACGATTGTGGAGCGCTGAAAGCAGCCCATGCTGGTATCTCACTATCCGAAGCTGAATCTTCCGTGGCATCACCGTTCACCTCGGCTGTGTCCAATATTTCCTGCGTACCTCAAGTTATAAGAGAAGGACGGGCAGCTCTGGTCACGTCGTTTGGCGTGTTTAAATTCATGATTCTATACAGTATGATGGAATTCAGTTCGACTATTATACTTTACAGCATCGACAGCAACTTGACAGATTTTGAATTCCTTTTTATCGACATCTGCCTTGTGGTGCACTTTGCGTTCTTCTTCGGTCGTAATAAAGCTTACTCAGGACCGCTCGTCTCTCAGGTGCCATTGACGAGCCTCATTTCGTTCATTCCGATACTTTCGTTGATACTACAAGTAATAACGATGGCTTCCATACAGTTTATTTCCTTCAAACTGGTCCATAACTATCCGTGGTTCGAGGAGTTCCATTTCGTCGCCGCAACGTACTACATATCGTATGAAAACTACTCCGTGTTTGCCGTCGCCCAGTTCCAGTATATAATTATGGCGTTTATATTTTCCCAAGGTAAACCGTACAGGGAACCCATATACACGAATAAAATATTTTTTACGAGTATATGCGTAATGACAGCGGTCTGTACGTACATAGCCGTCTACCCGGCCGAGTGGATCATAAACTTTCTCCAGTTACGGTTTCCGCCGGATATACAATTTCCGCTCGTGATACTGGGCCTGGCAGCTGCGAATTTTGTAATCAGTACGTTCTTGGAAATGTTTGTCGTACAGTATTTGATATTTAAAAAATTTAGATACTGGAAACACGATGTGTCTAAATCGCGCAGGAAGTACCTCGCTATCGATAAAAATTTGGATATGGATACGAAATGGCCACCGATTTCAAGAGCGCAAGGTAATGTTGTGAGCGTTGTTTTGTCGGAAAATGAATTAAACAATTCCGGTGGCCACGTTAACCTAGCGTATAAGGACGACTCTCCAAAATTTGAAAAAAGTTCAACTAAGTTTTAACGTAAATTAGATTGTGTAAATTTTTTTTAAACAGGTGATGGTAAAAATATAATTAATTTATGCGCATATTTACTTTATAAATTTACATCGAAACAGTTTCTGTTCGGTTATTTTATTAAATACTAGACGATTTCATAATATTTTCATAATTTAATTATATTTGATCTGAAACTTGTATTGGTAATTTTTATAACTAGGTTTAGAAAAAGAATATAAAATATTTTTAAACTAGTTAAATTAAAAACTGTTCACACTTCTAACCTCTAATTTTAAAGTACCATTCATAATTTGTTAATATGTTAATTTGACAAATTATTTTAACCAGTCTTAAATTAAATCTAAAACTAAAATAATATTTTACAAAATAATCATTTGTGGTTTTGTTAAACAAAATATTTTAAAACATTAAGAAGGACTTTCATAAAATATTTGTATACCAAACTTTATAAAATACATTTGTCATTGGTTTAAACATTTGATTGAAGAAACAATTCACCCTGTAATGAGTAACGAAGTTCTGGAAGAAGTGACTTCTGACACCTGAGAATGCCTAAAGGAGTGAACAAAATTTTTCCGTATTCGTGACACCTCAAACATACGTAGTTTAATATAATACAAAATAAAAACGCAAAATTCTATCTAGAAACTTATATTAATTAACAAATCAAATAGTTTCCTTTTTATGAAAATCTTTAAAGCAAAGGTATATGTGCAATGGCACATTACAATCAGGGCACTGATAGGTTGTGCCCTTCTACTTAAGATTTTTTGTTGTTGTATTGGGTCAGGGGTGGAAAATAAGGCCCTTCTGTCCGGGCTCAAAACATGAATAAAACTTTTTGTTAAGGTAGGTTGGGTTGAATCCAACGAATGATTAATCCACTCGGGGGTTCAGTGGTAACAAAACTTGACTCGCTCAGAATCATTTACAATTTATTATATCAACTATGTTATCGCTATTGACACATTTTTACCGATTGTTGGCTCAAAAGATGGACCACTCTGTCCAGGCCGAAGCCAGCAAAACTTTAAGCTGGGTCAGGTCAGGACCGGGGATTTGAATTTAAAGTCTTTTTACACATTCACTGCTAAGGACGTACGTGTGAGCTTGACACTGAACACTATGAGAAGCGGCCGACGCACAGTGCATTGCACGCCAACCCCATATTTGGGAGTATATTCAATACACAGTGCATTGCGTGCTTCGCAAACCGACCCTTGTATTTAGAGTATTTTCAGTACACAGTACATTGTGTGCTACACACTCCAACCCCTGTATTGGGAATATTTTCAATACACAGTGCATTGCGTGCTTCGCTCGCCAACCCCCGTATTGGGAGTATTTTCAATACACAGTGCATTGCGTGCTACACACACCAAAACCCGTATTGGAAGTATTTTCAATACACAGTGCATTGCGTGCTACACACACCAACCGCAGTATTGGGAGTATTTTCAATACACAGTGCATTGCGTGCTTCGCTCGCCAACTGGGAAGATTTTCAATACACAGTGCATTGCGTGCTTCGCATGTCAACCCCCGTATTGGAAGTATTTTCAATACAGAGTGCATTGCGTGAATCGCACGCAAACCCTCGTGTTGGGAGTATTTTCAATACACAGTGATTGCGTGCTTCGAACGTCAATTTTAAGCCTATGCAATGCACAGTGATGTAAAATATGTTGTTGGATCTGTTGTGTTGCCTATTATATAATTTAACTTGCACTTTTTAAACCTAGTATTAATTTCCACATATTCCAACATGCCCTGGTATCCAACAAAGCGTGACCCTGTTTAGGTCCGCCGGTTGTATTGTGGATCTGACGCACTCCCAGACTAGCTTTGACTTGAACTCGTACGAGCTCAGAGTTTTCAAAGCTGTCTGAATATATGCGGTTTTCTTTATTCATGTGGCTGAGTAAAGACACATTTTTCGCCGACACATTTTAATAAAGCTGTTACCGTATTTCTGTTTTGAATACTGATGGGTGTTTCGACACATTCCTGCCTTGGTTCACCTCTACAGATTTCTGCATCAGTTACCCTCAGACATTCCAGTGACCTCGTATCGAAACTATTTCGTGTAAAGTGTCTTGAAATTGTATGAAAGTGGTGAGGCTAGCAAAACACTACAAACGACACTCCAGAACGTCACCACTCCTTTTCTACATGGCATTCTAGAACATAGTTACTATTTCAGTGCGATTTGTCGTACTGTATATCCTCCTTCAAGGGTTAAAATTCACATTTTATAACGTTAATAACACCAGTGCCTGTACTTAGGCCAATGGTTATTTGTTGTTTTATATTCTTTGGACAGAAATCAAAGTACACTTTAAATGTTTAACACGTTCACTGCTAAGGACGCACTTGTGAGCCTGACACTGAACAGTATGAGAAGCGGCCGACGCAAAGTGCATTGCGTGCTTCGCACGGCAACCCCCTTATTGGGATTATTTTCAATGCATAATGCATTGCGTGCTCCGCACGCCAATTTAAGCCTATGTGCGTCCGCTTTAAAATATTAATGATTATTACGTAGAAAGGTTAAAAATTAAAGTAATTTTTACTCATTTAGGCTACAAATATAAAAAATATAAGGTCAGCTCCTAGCATAGGAAATACGAATTTTGCGTAGCAGTGAACGTGTTAAAAGTAGCCGTTCCACCAATACTTGTTACTTCACTCTGTCATATTTGAAACCATTGAATTATATTTGATTTAAAACGATGATTTTAAACGTTGTCTTGTAAATGGAATTTAATAAAGTCCACAAAAACAAACATGTTCAAGTCTTACAACATTTAACAATAAATTTAGTTTTAATTTGTATTTTATATAATGATCTTCAGATTAGAGAACAACCCTTTTTCAAACAAAATCAGTTGTCCGTCAAATTGTTTTTCTCAACAACTACCAATAAATTACAAAAACAATTTTACCTATAACAAATAAAGAGCTGTGATATATACTGTAACTATACATGCCAGTATTCCCAGATTGTGATGTGTCTTCACAGTACAATTTTATATAAATATTATATTTGCTGCAAAATATTTATCAGGGTTGTGACGATTGAAGAGTTCTAGTATTAGTAATTTATTATGCACTATTGTGTTATAATATAAATCTTGTACATTATTACTAATTATATATTATAGTAATCAAAACGTGTTTAGTTTTAGTCAGCATTTTACAACGGTTATATATTTTGTACTTATGAAATTGTGAATATAGTATTTATTTGTTGTCTTAAGTTTTGGAACATGAGTGAAATACAATCTTGATACATGATGTTACAATAAGAACAATATTTTGTTGAAATAAAATAATTAAATGGTGAACGCATTAAAAGAAAAGCTGGGTTTCTCGAAAGAAGCAGAAACATTTATAACCTATAAAATTATTATGCTTGAAGAATAGGACTTAAGTTGTGAGGGGGTATTACCCCCACGTTTTTTTTTTACACAATTCCCATTCCAAAAAAATTTTGAAAATTGGGATCAAAATTACTGAATGTGATGCTTTTTTTTTAAACTAATAAACTAATAAATAAAGCAGTTTTCTGATAATTATTATTACAATTTTCACGTAGCATGTGAAATATTTGTACAACAAAATTTCTTACGGTGAAAATCATACCTTACTCTCTTACCAATAAACTTTTTTTGTATTTCATTCCTGTATCAAGGACCATTTGCCTTACTTCAGAAATTTATATTAGCCATATAATATTATTAGTTGTTGATCCAGATGTTTTGTTTCTTTTAAGTTTAATACTTAAATATATATATTGTTATTGTTATAAACTTTTAGCTTTTAGTGACTTAGGCTAAGAGATGGACGAAAGACGCAGTGCCCAATGTGTATATATAATTGGTTAGGACACGTTATCAGGATAATGCTGTCAACGCTTTTGGGAATACACTTTGTAAATAATACTATTTATATAAAAACATTTAAAATCTTATGTTCAATAAAGATGATTTATTAATAATTTTTGTTTTTGGTTATTTTAATTTTACAAAAGTGATTTATAGGTGTAATAATTTTACAATTTACAATAAGTAATGTGAACAACAAGTGAATACAATTTGTGTTTATTAATTTACGTTTCTTGCTTTCTTGGAAATTTGAAACCACCAACCATGGATTCCCCTGTTATTTCTAACTTATTTCATATCTTGCAATGTCTTCTGGAGTTAACATCTAGATAAAACAAATATGAACATGTATTCAATTCAATTTTAACTCAACTCAAGTAACTCATTAATTGAGCAAAGTCCATTGACTCCAAACAGCTTTTTTAATTACTTCGGCTCTCATTAGAATGCCGAAGTTTTGAAATCATACAGTCTGTTTTTCAAAATACACGATATAAGCACTCACAGACGTCATAGAAAACTTCTGGTGGTACAAAAATCTACGTAATTTTATTGCGGAGAGTTGAAAAGCTTTTGAGCTTTGTAGCGTGTCGGGGTCACGTTTTTGGCTCAAAATTTTGAAAATATTAGGTCAACATTTTGAATATTCTGTGTGGGGTAATGTTTTAATTGTTTTTTGGTACGGGAAATCCGATTTTGACAGTTAAAAAGTCGTAGCGCATCGGGGTCACGTTTTTGGGTCGAAATTTTGAAAATACAGTGTGGGGTATTGTTTTATATGTTTTTGGGTACGGGAAAACTGATTTTGAGAGTTTAAAAGTCGTAGCGCGTCGGGATCACGTTTTTTGGTCAAAATTTTGACAATATTGGATCAACATTTTGAAAATTCTGTGTAGGGTATCGTTTCATATGTTTTTTGGTACGGGAAAACCAATTTTGAGAGTTAAAACGTGATAGTTTCAATTCGTGGGTTCTGTCCGGACGAGCCAAAGTCTCGAAAAAGTGTTCCATCTTTTCACTAGTTTTGTTTTTAATTTAATGGCCTAGATTTTCTTTTTACTTAAAACAAATTTTAATTTAATTGATCCCTTCCGACAAACAATAAATTTGTACAGAGCAGGTCAACACCAGGTTTATGCAGCGTGCAATAAAGCATCACAGGTAACCATTCGGTAAAATATTTTTGAAAAGTGAGTAATCAAATTTCAGGTTTTAGGACCTGTTCTTAGCTAAATGAACACTTGTTAAGGTCTAGTCATAGAATTTAGAATCTAGGTTAAAGAAATTTGTGAAACTTCAATTTTTTAAGAATGTAAAGCATTACTATTCCTGACAATTTCGTACATTTGAATTTAAATTATTGTAAACAAGAAGAACATACATCTAAATTTCGATTATTATTTACAGAACCTAATATCGTGAAACGTACCTTCAAAACCGTTAATCTCTTCAACAATCGGTTACGAATGACGACACAACGGATTGCTTCGACGAATTTTTTATGAATCTGGAATCTAACGAACCATTCGTTACTGTGAACATTAGAAAATCTCAAGTCCAAATCCTGAAAAGAAAATTATTTAGGTTACTAAACTAAATTGCACTCCAATCCCTTTTCTCATTGCTCTCAATGTAATTTAACATAGCTTTTAGTTTAGGTAAAAGTTGTACTTAAATTCAATTTGAACTGTTATGAAATTAAATATGAATTAAACTAAAGGATCAACTCCCATTGGGAAGTAATTAATCGCAAAGGCATTTTCTGATGCCTTAGATTCCCCCCGTAAATATATTTTCAATACACTTCACCGAAAACAGCTGTTTTCTTTACCTGTTCATAGACAAGTAAGTCCTTTCTCGTGCACTATACAGAAAATTTACCATACAAATCTGATTACGCAGTTTTACGTAAAAAGCTGATTACAACAATAACACATTTACACTAAAACCTCGTTTATCCGGTAATCATTTATCCGTAGCTACGGTTTATCTACAATGGTATTTATGCTGTGCGGAGAAATCGCTTGGGTTTTACCGTTTTTTTATTAAAGCAAAAAAATTATTCCCGATTAGCTGTCCGGATTTTCGTGATTTATGAGAGTCTTCTGTACCTAAATTTATTAACATTTACACGGAGTTTCACAGAATTTTGGTAATTCGTTTTATTCACGGCTTATACAATTGTTTTACTACAAAATTTGAATATAATATATTTACTAACCGAAATGTACTCGAAAGTAAACCATTAAATATACGAAAAAACACTATTTGCACAATAAACATAAATTTCAAATAGTAAGATAACTGTTTTAAATAAAATATAGTTATGCATTGAGTTCAAATTGTAAGAACTAATTGAAGGTGTGTTATTTTCTGAAATAAAAACATGTTGTGGCACGTTACTTTACAGTGAAAAGTATCATACGTAACTCGCCCGTTAAGTTTTTCTGTGTGTGCATGGAAATCCCTTCAAAAAAACTATCATGCTCGCTCAGAAAACCCCTACTTACCGGGCTTGTAACGTAATACACAATTGTTTCTTTTTATTTTTGGAAGGAATTCGGACTTACTCAATACGTATTTTTACTACAGGGTTCAAACAAAACGTACGCTTACTTTGTTCAAATTGCGAATAGTTCTTTGCCGGATGTACTGAGGGCTTTTACAGGGCTCGTATTCTGGATATAAGGAATCCTGAAACATAAAACCAGTGTAGACTAAGGTGAAATAAGCAATGTTGTACGGTAACTGAACCTTTTTTAAGAAATTATTTAAGAATAATATTTTTTTATTTTAGTATTTTACTCACACTTTGCGCAAAAACCCTTGGTGCCAGATTTAATCTTTCTTAAACATTATGCTTGTAGCCACCAGGATTGCAGATTATGAATAAAGTTATGTATTTAATATAACTCACTGATTACCTTTAGCTCTTGCCAAGCAACAGTTCGTTCATCGATTACTTCTTGCAATACTTCATGTGTAATATTTGGGTCTATTAGTTTAGTCCGCCGATGAGATAATGCCTTCACGTTTTCTCTCTTTAATTTTTCTACCTCTTTCATAAAAGTATTTTCAATGTCTTGTTTTCTAGCTAAATCCTCCTGGAAGGGTCTTCCAAACGGCCCTGAAGCATTAAAAATGTATAAGTAATTGACAGCAAATAACGTACACACAATTTTAAATAGTTATCAAAATGGAAAAATAAAAATAATACGGCTCGAATATTGTTTAGAGAGTTAATCATACATCTTTGCAAACATTTATTAATGGCTACAACTTCATCAGTAATATACGACATCATGGGTTGTGATGGGTAAAAACTAGAATGGTAATAGTGGATGACTGAGTCAGGCCAAATGATGTCTCTGGAACGGTGTTTGGCTGTTGTTTCACCAAGCTCATCCAGCTCCGGGGCTAAACTTCACACCTAAAATGCAAGAATGCTGACGAGCATAGCGTCAAAGATTGGGTTCAAAAGCTTCCTTTTTTCTCCTACTTTTCGGTTACTTGACCATGGCGGAGCTCCGTACTTGTTAGCGAATTTCCATAGGAAAGATGAGCTATTACGGTGACTCTTAAGGTGAGACCTTAGGTCAGGAGCAGTCAATGAGCACTGATCATGGTCTTCAAACACGTTTTATAGTCTCATTAAAAATATATATATGTGTTCACTCTCTATCGGCCGCATTTTACGTCCGATTTGTTACACACGTTCATTTATCCAAGTCACTTGGATGAGTTCGTTAGCTGTTTTTTAACCGGAAGTAAACATTTTTTGAGTACTAGAATTAATATTTTTTTTAATTATATAAAAGAAAGAAATATAGGAGATTATTCAGCACATTTTGATTTTTTACATGACCTTATAGCCCGTCTGGTTCCCCAAAATCGATGAAAGCGTAAAATACCATGAAAGTACCTGGTTCAAATCCACGTGGGGGTGCAAACTCACAAAATGAAGTCCATTATCCGAGTAGTAGTAAAACGTAAAAAATCCTACCTAAAAGCTCCCCGTTGTCCTTATTCCATTCAGATTTTCTCAAAAGCATCAAATTCGTGTCATGTATTGTTAACTGTGGAATTTTCCCTTTGATGGTTTTCTTATCTTGACTTACTTTACTCGAATATTTTGTTTTAGGCTTCGAATCGATTTGTTTTTTAGAAACTACTTGCGGGTCTTCGACATTTGATAGTATTTCATCCCTGTAAAAGAAATTGGTGTTTAAATTTATACACGCAAATTAATAATATCTCATGCAACAAATCTAATACTCTTAACATATTGATTTATTTATACTTATATATTACAGCCTAACAGTGGCGTAGCGATCATGGAGCGAATGGAGCGGCCGCTCCAGGGCGCTTGGCCTCGAGGGGGCGGAAAATTGTTAAAATAGTACATTATGATGCAACGTGTCGTCTAAATTTATCATTAGGAGTCAAGCGCAAGATTTTTAGAACTAGTCGTAGGTGCATACTTATGACTGGCTTTTGTGACAAGAACCACAGTTAGTAGGACCAACAAACTGCACTTAAGGTTTAAGCACGGGCCTGGCTGTGAGGCTTTCAGCACAGCGTAATTAACTCGGGTGAAGGCTACACACTTACGGGGGAGTCCTGCGCATAGCTTATTTATCACTGCAATGAGTGCTGATTAGTAACAAAAACATGTTATTTATGGTGGGCGTAAAAACTTATGTAAGTGGGACCACCAGTTTTCCCGATATTGTAAATGCAGGTTTATTCTTCCTAACATTGCCAGTGACTTTTGCAAGTGCAGAAAGGTCTTTTTCTAAGCTTCGCAACACAATGTCGCAAAAATGTCAAGTTGTTTTTCAACAATATCTACAAACTAACAGATGGATGAGTGTTGATTTTAGTAATGTGATAACCAGATTTGCAGCTAAAAAGTAAAGGAAAAATTATTTTGAATTTGAAAGAGCTGTAAATGTAAACTTTTCATTTTGTTTCTTCAATATTAGACATTATAAAATACGAAAAAAGTATTATGTGATTATCATTTAAAAAATATTATCATTTATTCATTTAATTTAACATTATATTATAAAACTTTTAACAAAAAAATCTATTCAATTTTAAAATCATTAGCACTGGTTATATTTACCTAATTACTGCTCTGAAACATTTATACAGGGTGGAACAAAGTTAGTGTTAAAAACTTCGGGAAATGGTTCTATGGATCAAAATAAATAGAAAATCAAGAATAATATTTTTTCGAAAACTGCTTCATTTTCAAAATATCTGCCATTTTCTTTCTTTTACTAAATAATTAATATCTAGAGAACAGTTTAACCGATTGAGTTCAAACTTGGCATGAAGTTTAACCTAACAATGATCTATCTTATTAAAAATAAGCGATTATATCCAATCATGCATTTCAAAATGGCGGCTGTTTGAAAATGTCAGACCTAAATTACTCAAAAACCGTACTTTTTAACAAAAAATTTCAAACTACCTTTTTTGTAGCCCTTTTAATTCCGTATCGGATGATTTAACTTTAAAACAATCGGACGAAGAATAATAGTTAAGTTAAAGATAATGACAGCAAATGTACATACAATATTGTAGTATTTACTGTGTTGGTATAGGATGCTGGGTTGAATAAACCAATTATTACACATAACTTAGCTTTATCCTTCATTCGATTGTTTTAACAGTTACACCAACCGATAGGGAATCAAAAGGGCTACAAAAAAAGTGTCTTGACATTTTTTGTTAAAATGTACGGTTTTTTAGTAATTTAGGTCTGACATTTTCAAACAGCCACCATTTTGAAATGCATGATTGGATATAATCGCTTACTTTTCTTAGATAGATCATTGTTAGGTTAAACTTCATTCTAAGTTTGAACTCAATCGGTTAAACCGTTCTCTAGATATTAATTATTTAGTAAAAGAAACAAAATGGCGGATATTTGAAAAATGAAGCGTTTTTCGAAAAAATATTATTCTTGATTTTCTATTTATTTTGACCCATAGAACCATTTCCCGAAGTTTTTAACACTAACTTTGTTCCACCCTGTATAACTAAAACTATAAGAACTTTAAAATTATGATATGAATTTTGAAAACGGGGGGGGGGGGGTAGGCCTACAGTTTGGTAAATTTTTTCCTGGCTGCGGCCATGAGTCACCTGTCTGCCGGTTCAATTGGGGGGGGGGCTCCTGGATTGTTTTTGCTCCAGGGCGAACGATACCTCACTACGCCACTGCAGCCTAACCAGGAACCAATGCCAGGTGGCTTGTCAGTATAGCAAAAGGATTACAAGATCAGACACTAAAAACTACCTAACAACAGCCACACACACAATATTGATCACAGACAATTCATAAAGAACAAAATACAGTATCCCTTAAACCATAAGTACAGCAGAACCTGTACTGAGTTATCTGAGTTTCCATATTAACCAAAGCAAATTAAAAACAAACTTTTCTCAAAATCAATTATTGTGTTAACCTACAAATAAATGTAACTTAACTGAATTGATTTTGATAAAGAATTCTTACCTGTATTTCTTAATACAGTAGAACCCCTCTTAACCGTCCTCGGATCAACCGGTCCTCGGATTAACCGGCCTATCCGATGGAACAACGGAGTTTTTTTTCTCTGACAGATTATATTACTGTACCTGGCCAAAGTCTCAAATATTGATTGTTTGACGGACATTTCCCGCAATATAAAGCTGGGTGACAAAACTTTAGGTGTGTATTGTGTTAGTGTTGTGGCTGGCAGAACAGGGGAGGGGGAGCGTGAGTTTGATTCCCCTCTTGCTTCCGCGGCAACTGTATTTTTTCTTAGAATCAATTGACAAAGCGGCATCCTTTGTTTCTTTTTCTTCGTCTGTTGCTTTGTCGGAACCTTTACCGAATTTCGTGGGAGCAAAATATGTAATATTAGTAATATGTTGAGCAGCAAAAAGATTCGACGGCATTAGATGTGATGACTGTACGAAAATTGAGAGACTTGGCTTTAAACAAATCTTTGAAAGTTAAAGAACAGAAAAAAATAGGGTAATTGATTTTTTTAAACAATGATACAGTAGGCCTATATGTAAATTCAGTTTTCAAAGTTTATGCAAGTTTAAATGTTTAATTTGTTGGTGTTTGTTTTTTGTGTGTCTGTACATACAATAAAATGAGTTGCAATAACGTCTTATTTCCTTGTTTATTTATAAAATATGTAACTTATTTTTGAACAAAAATCTATTTTTTACGGGAACCTCGGATCAACCGGCCAAACAGGTAACCGGCCAGGG
Source organism: Philaenus spumarius (assembly GCA_018207615.1). NCBI lineage: Eukaryota > Metazoa > Arthropoda > Insecta > Hemiptera > Aphrophoridae > Philaenus > Philaenus spumarius. The sequence continues at coordinate 63,790 of JAGFPH010002336.1, read as the reverse complement.
TCTCGGGTTCCGTCCAGACCAGTTAAGAGGTGTTCTACTGTAAGTGAATTTATAACAAAAACTTTGTGTTAGATTGGACAGAAAAAAAACAAAACTGTTGTTTGCCTTGTACAACCTGAAAACATTTCCGCTCCTTATCCAACGCAATAGTTTGGCGACCTTTAGCGGACGGGTAGTTTAGTGAATGACAAAGCGGTCTTGGGCCTGTTCACGCCCCCCGCCTCACAACATTTTTACAAAAGTGACAAGTGTGATTTAGGGTTGGGAAAGTGACTGTCGGGGATTGGAGACAAAATAGATTGGAAATTGAAAAATGGGTATCTCAACGTTATTCAAATAAAGACGAGGACAGACAATCGATGAAAAAAAAGCGAGCATGAAAACACTTCAGAGGCATTATTTTTGTAGTTTTTACTAAAGTAGCTTACAGTATCAATTTTCTTTAGTTTTGTTTTTTTTTCCAAACAGTTTTTGGGCGGTAGGTATAAAAAGGTCAACTAACCCTGATTTATAAGATTCACGAATTTTTAGATTGAAAATAATCCTAATAATTTTTTCCTGATAATAAAAACCTGTTTAGGCCTACTGTTTACCGGATTTCCCCAAAAGGTAACTCAATGAGAGAGCTGTGAATAGACATAAGCTTAGTAAACAATCGTTATATATGTTACAAGTTGTGAAAATATATTCTCAAAGAATAATTTTTGATATTCATTTTATATGAGGCATATGTGTATTCTTGTAAACAATAACACATAACATACCCGTTTTTCCTTCGTACACCTTAAACCAGTGGTTCTCAACCTTTCAAGCTCTGTGCCCCTCTTTGAACACTGATTTGAGGTCACGCCTCCCCTCCCCCCATACCACCACCATATGTGGTTATTACAAATTGTAAAATCGGAATTTGAAACACACAAAATTTAATATTACTGCAACATACAAATTTATTTGGGTTAATCTATTAAAATTTAAGGTTTGCATGTAATGCTAGTAATTTTCACGATATTAATGAGAGGGCTGGCAAAAAATTTAATAAATTATAACTTTACTTTTTATTTTATTTTTTAATACACTCACGTCTCCCTTGAAATTCTTCTATGCCTCCAGGTTGAGAACCCCTGCTTTAAACAATTCTGATCGTGTAAAAAGAAAAATGTTTTACTACTATGAAGGCATAAAAATATTAAAATTGCTTTTGCCACATAAAAACCCTCATTGAAACCATTAAACTAATATTCACTACAGTAACAGGTATCAATAATCTATGTACCTAGTAAAAATTAGGTGTTACAATTTAATACATCATGAATTTTACCTAATGGTTCCAGGTTTTGTGACTGCTTTTATTTTAAAGTAGTACGGAGTTGCGGACACCGAAGGTAAAAACAGTTGTACTGGAATGTCCAAAGTAATGTATGCCGTGGGAATGTAGTTTACTTCTACATCCAAAGGTTCATCTTTTACTTTTCCTGCAAACAAAATTTTAATTTATGTCAAATTTTTATTTTTTACTTTAAAAAATAATTCGATCATGCACCTTAACCGCCGGAGTGGGTTGAATGTATTTCCAAAATTACGTTTATATGTTTTAGGGTTTCAACCAACAATTTGGTCAATAGGTACTTATGAAGGCGCTGCCTGGTGTACGAAATGTACTAATAGAATTTGTTCGCAACTCCTGCCCTGACTTAGGCCTGTTTCACACCTAACCGGCTGTCGTGTAACCGATATCTAGCCGATATGTAGCCGACGCTGACATGAAATATAAGAGCACGACATTTGTCGGGCAAGAGTGAAAACTGTCGTATATTCTTCGTCCCGATTGTCGTCTATACGGCATCGTTTACACGACAGCCGGGTAGATGTGAAACAGGCCTTACACGCTGCTTTGTTCCGCTCGTAGAACGACCTTGCTGCCTCGCATCAGAAACTCCCCCACGGTAAAATCGCCTCGTGGAAATGAACCGGGTACTTTTACGATATTTTACGTTTTGATCGATTTTGGAGAAACCAGACTGGCTATGAGGTCGTGTAAAAAAACAAAATGTGCAGAATAATCTCATTTATTTATTTTTTTAGATAAAACCCCAATAAAGTTTCATTCCAGTACGAAATTTCTAAAAACATTTACGTGTTTGTTGGATATTTTTGGCTAACAAACTCGTCCGAGTGACTTAAGGAAAAATATGTATATATTTTTTTTAATGACACCCAAAATGTGTTCTAAAAACTATGATTGGTGCTCATTAACTACACCTTAGGTCTCATCATATGAGTCACTGAATAGCTCATCTTTCCTATGGAAATTCACTAATTACAGTTTTGACGATTAGGTACGCAAAGAAATCATAACTTTCTTAATTTTAAGTCTTACCAGAAAATGTAAGGTACTTAAATGTCCTAAATATGAATTAGCAGTCAGTGTTAACGTACATGATATAGTTTACCTTTCATAGGGCAGATTTGGCAGTCTGGATTTGGTCGTGGGAAAATAAACAAAAACGACATCTCTTCACCTGGAACTGGTGATAGGGTTATTTTCGAAGTTACCCTAGAAAAGAAATAATTATGTCAGAATTTATGTGAACTTAGATTCATTACTGTGTTAATAAAAGTTCTACCAAGGTTCAGTGACTTAGAAACCAATAAAGGTAGACAAATAATGAACTACCATTTTAGAGGAAGTAAGGATCAGTAACATTCTATGAATCGTAAAAAGTTGTATAGTTTTACCTTGATTGCAAAAATTAATATTTTAAAGATTTTTCATGTAGGCCTATTAGTGTTTGTATGTTTAAATAATATTAACTATGATTCAAAAAAATGAACTCAAAATGTTCAACATGTTTTAATCCACTTTTCTTCTTATGATGTTATTGAAATTAATTACTACCTAAGTAAAATAACCATTTTGGATATTCTGGATAGGAACAAAATATCAACCTCTAGTTTGATAATAGCTAAATAAAATTTAAATACCTTTGTTTTGCGTGATTACTGTACTGCTCGCAATCCTTACTTTAAAAGCGATTCCGCTCGTTTTGCCTATTGTTCAGACATTGTCGAATCGAACGGAATTCTTTAAAATGATTAGCATTTATATGATGCTCGTCGATAAAGTACAAACACAACGTTTAACACATTTAAAAATCATATATGCACAACACATATGGGAGGGAATATTTAGGAAGGCCTAATTATGTGTATGCATATTGGTCGGTTTTTGCGTCATTAATAATCATAGTAGGCTTGGTTGGCGGGAAGCGAGTTATGGAGAAGGTAGGTTTTCGGATCTGATAATAATGTCGAAGGTGGTATTTGATTGGAAGTGTTTTTTTTCATTTATTAGCGACATTGGGCCTTGTAGATGTGACTAAAGAAAGGAATGTGAGCAGTAATCATGCAAAACAAAGGTATTTATATGCAATATCCAGTCAAGTGAGGCAAACAAACATATAATAACTAAATAACACCTTTTAAACAATTGAGTGGCGTCCGGTCATCGCTAGATGCGGCGATTACTATGCAAAATAATGGGGAAAAAATGATTTTGATCATATAATAGAAGATCTATAACAAAGAGAGAATATGTATATTTCACCAGGAAATAAATCCAAGTCTCTGTGAAAGAGTTATGAGGGATTCGCTAAAACTAAGGCTGTACCACCATCACACTCTGTGTCAACCCTTCAATAACTTGAAAGCCTACTCATGAGAGCCTAGTCATCGCACATTTCGGTGCATTTCGGCTGGTCTCACCAGTCATGTTGTGCGAAATCTCACCTTAAAACATTACTAGCAAAATGTTCCCGCTTACGATCTTGCTACAATCTGGTTATCCTGCAGCAGAAAGAACTGTCAATGTTGTTTGTAAAAAAGGAATTATGTAATTTCATCAGTTTGCCAAAACTGTATTAGTTTTGCCCCACATTTACTTAAGTGTCTTGCATGTAATTTACTTTGTATTCTAAATTTACTTCTATTCTCATTGTAAAATACAGTACATGAAAGTAAATTTTCAAATTGAAGGAAAGGACAGGAATTTTGCTAGTAAAACCATAAACGTTCAATTGTATGGTTATATGCTATAAGCTATAAATCATAGTTACTTTAAAACTTACACACCTTTTCCCAAGATGTACTGTTCCGAAATCTATTTTTTGTGGTATATGTATTAAATTTGTGTGATCCGGCGCAGCGGATACTTCAACAACCAAGTTATTTTCATCTTCAGAACTAATATTCAACCAGTCTGTATAATGCCTGGAACATGTGGCATGCAGTACAATGCTTAGGTGCAGAGGCAGTCCTGGTAAGATCCACCCCTTAAGATTACATAAAGAAATCATTTGAATTTTTAAATTATTGCATTGATTTAAACTAAAGGTTCTTTACATCCTTGTTAATTTCATGTTATTAGAATATTTTAGAGAGCAAAACTCTCTCATTTACAATTATATGACCAAAAGATTACGTTTTGTATTGCTGGTACTAAAAACTTGTGTACTCAAACCATGCAACAAATGTGTAGGAACTAGTATTTTTATAACTAATCTCTAGGGTTGATTTTACAGTAATTTACCATTTTTAATAATTAGACCTGACTGCCTACCAAATTATCTCAGCAATATAAATAGGCCTTATTGTTTACAATATACTTTTGTTCAAAAAGAAAATCACACGTCATATTTTCAAAATGTAATTTATCTGTGTTTTTCGAAATTGAGTTACCGGTTTCATAACATTATTGATAATATTTTCTACCAAATTCAATCAATATTTTGTTTCAAATAAAATAATTGTGCATAAAAAAATAAACTAAAATAAAAAAGACAAAATTCAAGTTGATACTGAAAAATAATTAAATTCATAGCCTAGGTTTATTTTTTAGGTTACCAACATTTTTTCTGACTGTTTAAAGGACGATTTGAAAATGAACAACTCAATTTAATTTAATAGGTATGAGATATAATAGGATAGAGGTAACATGAATAGTAATAATGTATGTAGGCCTATTTCACAATGAAATGGCATATAATATTATATAACCAATTTAAATAATATTTTTGTAATTCCCTAAATGCTTTTCTATTACTTTTAAGATTGAACAGAGAAATATTTAAAATAGTAGGCTAACAAATACAAGGACCCTGATCTAAAGAATATTAACATTTTGAATTTAATTCAATTTCAATAAAAGTGTCTTTATTTTCAAAAAAATGTGTAAGCTATAAATATTAGTTTTATGACCTACTGATGTTGCTCCTTTTAATTCAAAATATTTTGTTTGTAGAGGTAGAATCAAAACTCTTTGTTTCTTCCCCGAAATATTGTAGACTTTCAAATCACAAGAAACTGGATTCATGGCGAAGGGATTAAATTTCATATTTATGTTTTGTGGCACAACTCGTAGAATAGAATTTTCACCCTTCATCTCTTCTTGAAGTTGTTATTAGAACAATATATATATATTATCTTATATATACATTTTTTGTATTTATTGAAAATATTCTAAGTAGATGGCAGTTAATAGAAAAGAGTTAGGTTAACACAAAGACAACAATCCCTTAGAGGGAGCACCACTATAATAATATACAAAACATAAATTCTTAATATATACTATAACTTCTATTAGTTATTTTTAAATTTACTTGAATTAGTGAATTAGAATTAAAATGACCAATGTTTTCTTAAAGTAGGAACACACACATTTTATTATTTTTTTATTATGAATCTACAAGCAGTAATAATTTGATATAACACACAATAATAATAATATTCATCAAGGTTGGAGGATTCAAATGTTTCACATAAATGACACTCCTAGTTTCCGGAAGGAAATTATTTACAATTCACCAATATCAGCTGTTCTGCTTGGCTCTTAATAGTAACTGAAGATTGTTTTCAAAAAAACATATGTTTCAAAGTCCACATAATGTAGGCCACGTCGCGGTATCAAAAATAATATTATGTTTAATTTAGTAAAGTAATGTTACCATACGATAGTGCTTGTGTTACTTCAATTTTGCTTACTCCAGTTTAATTTTAGAAACTAAGTTTCAGTACGAAATTAAGTTATAGTGTTCCAAAATGATTGTTTATGCGTTAATAGTGAGGACCAAAGATGGGATGGCATTATCAGCGACAACAGACTTTAACGATGAAATAAATAAATCTATTAAAGAAAGTAAACGATATGTTAAAATAGTAGCAAAAAAAGCATCGCAGTTTCCAGATCGTTGTATTTTAAACCTCAGTATTCATACATTGCAGTAAGAATTTTACAATAATAATGCATTTGTATTTATAGGTTAAATAGGGTAGGCTATGTTTGTAGGCTAGGTTATCTTTTTCTATTTTTTGTTCTGTCCATACTTAGCTTACTATTTCTATTAGACATATTCACAAAGCATGAAATAGGCTAGTTCATTGTTTTACAAAGTTTAAACTTTTCTTGCAAATGTCTAATTTAAAACAGAACCACCAACAAATTTATTGCTGTACATCTTATTTTTAGGCAGTTGAATCTAAATTATAGCCATGAGATTGTGTGATTGTATTGCTATTAACAACGTTTTACAGTCATGTCAAATCATGTTAAGTTATTATTTATTTAGTAATCCCAGAGGTGTAAGTTTACAATCACTTGTTCATATCACTGCAGACAACAATCTCCGTTTTAGGAAGAAGAGTAACTTAGACCTGCCAACCTACCCACATTTCCTCTGTTTCAATGTTGAACTCTCTAAATGGGAAAGATTCTGCAACACTAATTAAATAATATAGGCCCTACAGGGTCGGGAACTTTAAAAAACCAACAAAATTAAAATAAATATAAAATGCATCCAAGAAAATCAATCAATCATTTAGAAGATGACAGTGCCTAACCATCTTACAAAATAGGGAATTCGTTCATTCAAAGTTAGTACGTATTTATTTAGAATTGAGCATACAAAATGTATGTTTAATTACCGAGTATATATATTTGGCAGAATGTTTGGATTAGGCCTGTACAATATGTTTTAATTTATATTTATATATCACTTGAATATATTAGTGACAAGTTAGGATGGTTAAAACTTAATAGATAAATGTCTCAAAAAAGAGAGTTTAAGTTGATTTAGAGTTTACCATTATTTTGTAGGCTAGAGCGTTTGGCAAAATTCTAGAATCAGGCCTACCGGTACTGTTAAAATAGCATTAGCTGAAGACCTTTTTTTAGAAAAGTAAAAAGTGCTATCAACTTGTATAGGCTATTATGTTTACAAATTGAATTTTGCTGAATTTTTTAACTTTTAGGTGGCGTGGGGCATATTGTCAATCAAAATATAGTTAGTTAAATTCCCAATCATTGTAAAAGTAACATTTTCTGAAATAATTATTAATTTGGTAGTGTAAAACTAAGTGGCGATATTAATTATTTGGTTGTTTCATTGGGTTTTAAAATCCCCACCAGGCTAGCCTCACTTTGGTTGCTATATAGCAAGATCAATTAGCTGCTTAGGCCTACTTTAATAGGGTAGGTTAAAACAAAATTGCAGATCCATGTTTAAGTTTGCTTGACTAGCATTTATAAGATAGAAACTATTAATTAGGCGGCAGATGAAGGGTTAACATACCAAACTCACACGCTTCGAGACCACCAATTTTTGTTTAGTTGAAAGGCTGACATTATAAAGAAGATTGATTTTCAGAAGATGATTTCTAGTAAAAGTTGCTTTTCGCAATAAAATAAAGTAAAAAATCAACTTTGAATATCTTTACCTAACCTAAACCATTTAGGGTTGACCACTTCTTCACTGACAATTATTAAGATGCTAAATGAATATCTAGTTGTTAGTAAAGATATGATGATAATAACCATTGAATTTTGTTTCTAGTTTTGTAACTGCTCTTGGCGTGACATATTTAGCTCTGTGTGATTCATCATACCCAACAGTACTTGCATTTAGTTTCCTAAATGAGCTTATGCGAGAATTTATTACCAAATATGAAACCGTTAGAGTTAACATGGCTAGAAGGCCATATTCATTTATTGAATTCGGTAAGTATATTTGTTTTTAGTTTTGTATTTTTTAGTAGCCTGCCATTAACACAGTTTGTTAACTTATTGATTAAAAAATATTGTAAAATTAAATTGCACTAAGCATTTACACTAAGTTAATTATATGTTTCTATTTATTTAAATTTAGGTCCAATTATAAATATAATAGTATGCCTAAGTTATTTTCAGTAATGTGTTTCTTTTATAAAGTAGGCATAGGCCTAATTTAATTGCATTGTTAAGGTAAATGAACATGCAAGCTCGTAACTTTTAATTGCTTTTTACAAACAGATAACTTCATACACAAGACACGTCAGCGTTATAATAAGCCTCAGAGTTTAACTACAAGAGTGAATTTGTCAGAATTAAGTATTGAAATGAAACTAAGGCCTCCTCACGAACTGACTATTAATGAGATAGAGCCTACAAGAAATGGTTATCATACTCTCAACATTCCTAGGATTGCAGGTGATCATTTTAATATGTCATTTTAATCTTAACATATTTACAGTTTCTGTTATGTAATGAAATGAATGTCTCAGCATCGAAGTGATGCAAGTTTACAAAAAAATTCTTTCACTAAATCCAAACGCGGGATAGAGAAATTGAGGCCTAATATTTTTTTAGGTTAGTCTTCCTCTCCTATATTTATGTGATAGCCTAAGTAAAAGTATAATTTTTTTATCAACCCATCAAATTTGGTGACACTTAATATAGGCTACCTTTGATTGCAATTAAAATATTTGGTTTTATAAAAAAAAAGTTAATCAGTTGTGTAATTTAGTAGAATTTCGCTAATCCGGCACTGTATCGGACCAGATAATGGCGGATTATACAAAAAATTTAAAATAAAACTTGAAAAAGTTACATAAAAATCAATGTGCATACATTAAATACATTAGAATAGACATGAGATAAGATGTGTACACGTACTCAAAAACTCAAAAATATGATACATGTTGTGAGGTTTTTGTACAGTAAGCACAGTAGCCTCAGGGCCTAAAAGTATCCCTCGGGCCCCCTACAATGTCGGGTAAAAATCTTACCGGGGGGCTTGGGGGGTATAGAAAATTTTAAAATTATTAAGCTACGAAAACGGGTATTTCAATATTTTTTTAGCCAAATATAATGCAAGAATATGCAATAAAAAATCCATTTTTTACTGTAAATAATTTTACAATACATAAAAAGTTGGCAGGTTTATTTAAGGCACTCAGTGAAGGTGAGGTGAAACTATACTGGAAAGGAATCTTTTTATTGTAGGCCTACAGAAGGGCGTTAGTCT
>JAGFPH010002336.1:33550-49458 GCA_018207615.1 Philaenus spumarius | reverse complement strand
ATATGAAATATAAAGTTCACTAGTTTTTTTCAGCGGTTATGTTTATATATCACTTGTTTCATTCCACAAAGTGTATCTTATGTTACAGTGGGTCCTCCGCCAAAGTTAGAGCCTCTTGCGTGGTATGCTGTACTAACAATGTTTCCCAGTTCGGTCTTTGCGATGTTAGGTTTCATCAGAGGATTTTCTGCTCTCAGCTACTCCACTCTTGAGGTACGTTACGAAGTGAGATTGTATCATATTTATATGGTTTTCTTAGAAGCCAAATTATTTTTGTATGGTACAACAGTTGTGCAATAATATGGTGAAACAATTATATTATATGTACCACAGTTTCAATATAAAGTTGACCAACGACCTAGCTATACAGGGTGTCCCGTAAGTAAAGTGCCAAACTTCAGGGAATGGTTCTATGGGTCAAAATAAACAGAAAATCAAGAATAACATTTTTTCCAAAAACTCTTTGTTTTCCAGATATTCACCATTTTGTATTTTTAACAAAATAATCCATATCTAGAGAACGGTTAGACTGATTTAGTTCAAACTTGGCATTAAATTTAACCTAGCAATGAGCTATCTCAAGAAAAATAATCGATTCTATCCAATCATGCGTTTCAAAATGGCGGCTGTTTGAAAATTTCAAACCTAAATTACTCAAAAACCGTATATTTGAACAAAACATGTCCAGCCACCTTTTTGTTTTTTTATTATAATTACTTGTTTGGACATTTGCCATCATTTGTGTGTTAAATTATCAAACACGACGTTTCGGGAACACAAATCAATTCCCGTTCTCAAGTGACTAAAACTAACGGTACATAAACCCAGGCAACTAGGCCTATGTAAGCCCTTTTTTGTAGCCCTTTTGATTCCCTATCGGAACTTTCAAAACAATCAATGAAGGGTAACAGCTGCGTTTCCTCGACCTTGCGGCCTCGGGTTATGAGCTTCGCTTCGCTCGCAGCGTTCAAACTCGGCCATCGGCCTCGGATTAGAAGGTGCCCTCACGGTAAAATCCTACACTTGGATTTGAACTGGGTACTTTTATGGTATTTTACGTTTTGATCGATTTTGGGGGATAAGGTCGTGTAAAAAAACAAAATGTGCAGAATAATATATCACATTTAATTTTTGAGATAAACTCTAAAAAAGTTTCATTCTCTTTTTTCAAAAAATAGTTACACTTGGTCAAAAAGACGTATTTCCGGTTGTTGGATTTTCTTTGGATAACGAACTTGTCCGAACGACGTAGACAACCAACGTGTGTACCAAATTTTGACTAAATCAGATTTAAAATGCGGCCGCTAGAGTGCGAACACATATATACATAATATATAATTTTTAATGACACCCCAGAGTTGTTCTGGGGACCATGATCGGTGCTCATTTCCTACTCCACCTTAAGTATTACCATAATTGTCACTGCAATAGCTCATTTTTTCTATGGAAATTCGCTAATAAATGATATAAGAAATATTATGTATTACATTTTTTTAAAACAATTATTTGGTTTGTTTTGTTCTAGGAGTATGATGGTCCAAGTCCAACGCATGGTTTAATGTTCCTATTTGAAAGTTGTTTAAGGATATTTCAGGTAGAGTATATTAACTATTGTTTATTGTTGAATAATTTGTCCTTTTAAGTTTTAAAGCATTATTAACCGGTTTTCTACCAGTTTGTTGCTCCTGAACACCTGAACGGATGTGAAAATTACAAATTAGGTTTCGAGGTATATTTTACATCTATGAGTACATGTCACTTAAAATATTAGATACAAGAAATATTTTACCCGTTGGTTGCAAATAATACGGGAGTCGTTAAATAAATCCTTAAAAAAAGATACAAAAACAAGATATTTTGGGTAACTTTTTCAACATAATCTCCTTTTAGCTCTATTCTAAGCGTTTCTCCAACTTTCTTAACCCGTCAAAAAAGTAAGATTTCGGAAGGTCCTCAAAATAAGCATATGTTTGGGAGATGATTTCTCCGTTCGTCCCGAACCATTATCCGCCGAGCCATTTTTTAAAGGTCTGAAAAAATATGAAAAAGTCACTTGGGGCTAAATTTGGTGAATACATCGGATGTTGTAACAAATCAAACTTCAATTCCACGATTTTAGCCAACGAAAATGCACAGGTATGAAGCTGTTCATTGTCTTGATGAAAGAGGACTTTTTTCTTTTTCAAATGAGGGTGTTTAGTTTAGATTTCTTCTCTCAATTGGTGCAATAACGATGCATAATACTCTCCAGTTATTGTTCTTCCTTTTTCCAAGTACTCGATGTAAATAATTCCTCTTCCAAAAAACTGCGGCCACAACCTTTCCAGCCGATTTCACCATCTTCGGAGCCCGTTCGCCGTCAAAAATCCGCAGTTTTGATTGTTCCTTTGTCTCTTGTGTGTAGTAGTGAATCCATGTTTAGGCCACAGTTATGTATCGAAGCAGAAACTCATCCAGATTCCGATGAAAAAGCGCCAAATTAGCCTTAGAATCAACCACACGATTGTGTTTATTCTCCTCTGTGAACAACAGCAGCACCCATCTTGCTGAAATATTTTCACACACAGTTTTTCGTGTAAAATTTAAAACTCAGTACCTCGTGATATGCCTGGTGCCTCAACTACTCGTTCACTTTAAATCACCGATATTGCTGATACACCATATCGTTGATTTTATAGATTTTTTTCGGGTGTAATCACTTCTACTGGATGTCTCGAAGGATGTTCACGTTTTGTTGATGTACGGCCACGTTTAAATTCATTTACCCAATTCTAAACAGTGGCAAACGCAGGGGCAGATGTGCCATGAACTGAAAACTCGGCTTTGATTAATTTCGGAGCTAAGCCTTTCGAATATAAATGTTTTATCACCATCCGAAATTTATTTCCATTTTTTTTAAATAATCGAAAGTTCTCTGCTTCAATTGACGACAACAATGAAACCACGTGTTCTATAAAGCTGCCTACTGAGTAATTATGCTTCCGAAAAACAACGATTTTCAGTGATCTGCGCACCATTTCTTGGATTTTCTAAGGACTTATTGAATGACCCTCGTATAAATGCAATTGTTTTTTTTTTTATTTACTATATCTAAATTAAACATAATATGTGCCCAGATTAAGGTATCTAGCTGCATAGCATTCATAGCAAGTGTATGAATTATTTTAAGGGTAGTTTTCTCATTCTCCCCTTAGGTTCGACTAATCGAAATGTAATTGCTTTTTCTTTACATTTTTTGTTCTTTACTTATTCTCTTCTTGAACAATAAAACCAAATTTCAGCCATCTAGTTTGCAGGAAGTTAGTCTAATTTAAATTTATTCTTTAGGGGTAGTTACCCCATTCTAACCCCTTAGATGTGGTAGTGACCTAAATTTAATGGGTTTACTTTTTCCATGTTACAGTCCACAGACTGATGCCGCAAATAGCCTGGTCTAATTGAAATAGAATGACGTCGCATATTTGTGGCAGTATTATTTTGTTATTTAATAGCTCATTTTGAAGTAGGCCTACTGATATTTTACTGATTTATGATGTAGAAAGGTTTGCCGCTCATATGTGGTGCTTGGTCAGCAACTTTGACGTTTTTAAAAAGTAGAAATTTTGTAGTGTAGTTTTTGCTAAATGATCTTTTACGTGGGAATGTGAAGACGTGAAGTTCTCAGTAAAATTACCCCCCTTTCTCACGTAGCTATTCAATGACTTCAAAAGTGCCGAATACAGGTAAAAAAAAAAAACAAATAGGTATTGCTTGACATACTTTTTAGGTTGTTAAAAAGTATTTTAACTCATTTGAACAAATACCTCATGGTCTGTGGCGAATGTCAGAACTGTTTGTCCCAGTCTATGTGTATTGTTTAATAGTGTTGCGATAGTCTATGGTGATGAACTGCGCATATATGCGTCCCTCAGTAGCAGACGCGTTAAATGTAAGTAATTTTTATGGCTAACCGCTCACGGCATTAATAAGGACAAACTGTGAAATTTTCAGTAAAATTAGTCGAGTAGTTTTTGAGCATGAAGAGGAAAAACAAAGAAATACAGTAAGACCTCGATAATCCGGCAGACTCGGTAGTTAGGCATCAATCATCTTGAAAATTTGCACTAATTAAAAATAGCAGTTTTTGTAATTATTGAGTGATTTAAGCCCGGTCTACACTGCCTGTTGACTACGCATCCGTTAAAAACAGTGTGTAAAACACTACTGCTCAATAAACTTCTCCAAAACAAACATTTCAATCAATATTTCTCCTAAAAATCGAACCGATTCAAAACAATGTGCTCTCGTCGTCCTTTAAAAACGTTAAAGGGACCGTTTAACACTTTCGTAGCTAACAGTATTTTGTTGAACGTATTCCACTTAATGAAGATTATTTGAACAAATAGGAAGTCTTTGGAAAAAAATACGTTGAATTTCTTGTAAATAGTTGTTCGATTAAAAACCGTTTTCAGGGTATCTACTAGTTTCCAGAAATAAAAATCAGTGACTTTTCAGTGACCTTTAGGGTAAAAATTTTAAAAATCGAGTTTCTATATACAAAGTTTTTATTCTGTAAAACTTAAAAATCACTTATGACTTATGTCTACTTCTCTTAGTAATACACCCACTAGTGATACACGAAACGCGTGATGTTTTAGTCGATTGTCTCGATTGTTCAAACATCTCGAGCATCAAACAATCGCGCAACACTACGCCGCAACTTGCCTGCTCCGCTGTTCACTACTACGCCCATACTCCCCCTTACCGAACGCTGTTCCTGTTTATATTCATGTTTCGGCAAAAAAGACATTGAAACAACATAAAACACATAATTAATCCGCTTCGTATATGCTCAAAATTATTTTAAAGGCTAGATATGTCTTATAAAAAACTAATCGGGTTGTTATAGGAAAAAAATTTCATCATCTTGAAGCCTGGGGCTATGATCGCAATTATAACATCAGCGTGTCACTCGCACGATAGTATACCGAACCTTTTTTTTTATATTTGTTACAATCCAGCGCTCAGAGAGTTTATATTGTAAATAGTTTAGGTATAAAATGATTTTGTTTTAGGCTTTTAAAATTTATTAGTTAGCGGCAATCTCTCTACACAGTTAATGTTACGTAGTTTCAACGTGTAATTTACGTGTTTATATACAGTACATGTGCGTTTATTTATAGTTTATTCCCTGACCAAACCATTTTAAAGGAAGACCTCCATAATCCGGCATATTCGATAATCCGGCATCACTGGATCCCCGAGCGTGCTGGATTATCGAGGTCTTACTGTATATATTTTTGTATATGTAGACGAAACAAACTGTACAATTTTTAACCACTTACCTTTTCTCGTACGTTACTATTTACTACAAAACTAGTTTGTTGTTTATCAGCTCTGCACTGTAAACAATTTCATCAAATAGTGTTAAATTTATCAGTGTTGATCTGTTTGAACTGTTTTTTGGACTTTGTGTTTGTGTGGCTGTGATAAGTGATAAAACTACTGGGTACTAGTGGCAACACAGTAACTTGTTTACTACCACGCTCTCAGAATTAGTAAATAATTTAAGATTTGTGTACACAAATCGGTACTTGTACTAACAAAACTGAAATTTCTTGACTATGCTTGCATACTTAGTTGAGTTTAAGATTGTTTTCAAAATCCACATACAATTTCCAACAAGAATGACTTAAAATATTCAACATGTAATAATGTTTAAAATTAAAAGTTGTTGATTCAATACATTCAGTAGGACAGTAGTAGCTTGAATCCTTGAACCTTTTGATACTGTACCAATCTTACAAAAGAATAATTAAGGGATCGGAAGCAATACTGGGCCACATAGATTGGTACTGTTCAAGACTTACCTTAGAATTTAAATATCACCAAAAGCAGGAATATTTCAGCTTATCTCTTACAATGCACAGGACACCCAAGGTTACCTCAATAAACCATAGAAATATGTATGATTTTTCTGGTTTTATTAACCAAAATAAAAGTTTACATGCCCTTAATACAAAAATTGAAATTATTAACACGCCCTTAATACAAAAAGTTTGAGATTTTAAAAAAAGAACACATATATATTTTATTAAATTTAATTTAAAAACCCTCCCCAAAAATAAAAATCAAAAAACCTTCCTTTTAATAATAATTACAGAAATTATACAAAAGATTTACAAGTTACAAAATTTTAACATGAAGTACCATGGATTTGTTTTAAGAATAAATATATATTTGTCGTTGGCCAACTCTAAAAGGTAATTATAAATAATTAAATAAATAGACAAAATTTATTATGAGACGTCTCTATATATATAAAAAAAAAAGGTGTGAAATTTCTAAAGTGTAGCCCTTAGGGCTGAAGTCCGAAATGTGCTAGCTTGCTCCTCCCAATTTATTTAATACTAACATATCCTAAATAGTACACATATGCAAAAATTATTTTCAAAATACAGCCTATTTAACACTTAACATAAAAGAAAAGAACAAATGCAGATAGTTCTCATTTTTTTAAATTAACTTCTGTCTCTAATTAAAACTCAGTAGAAATATTTTGATTATGTATCCAAATTTTCAGTTGCAAGGTAGGCCTTTTCTAATTGTAGTGGTTGCAGGTTATCTCATTGCATTAAACATCCCCTGCAGTTGGACCAGTTTAACTGTATAACACAGATAACAATTTCCTTTTTAGAAAACTTGCAGTTATTTAAATAAGCATAAAATGATAGTTCTTTGAGTTGGCTGTTTTATTGAATTTTGTAGCACAGATAGCAAATTGCTACATAGATTGTGATGGTTAATATAACATGCGTAATGTTGCATAACACTGTCTGTACATGTTAGGTAAGCCACATGGTAACATAAAACAAATGTTAACGTTTAGTTACATATCAGCAATATATTTTGCTTATAGCTTATTAAAAGTTTTCAATATCTGTTACACTGCAGAAATACTACACAGTTATAGTTAATTAATGCATAACACTTTAGGCTTGTTTGTGGAAGAATGTTTAGGCTTGACAATGACCAAAATGATATCGGCTTTATAGTTTTGTAGGCTGTCAGATTTACATTTAAAATTTAGGCTGTAAGAATTACATTTAAAGTTTAGGCTGTCGTAAAAAAGAAATACATAGGTTTCTCTAATAAATTGAACAAAATGAGTTAGGAAGTTGTACATGAACCAAGAGCGGAAATAACCTAATTAAGTTTTACAAGTAATATCTTATAATTATTAAGGTAAAGCTGAAATATTGTACCTGGTATGCGGAAAACAAGGTTTAGAAGTAAATCATGTTCTTCAGCGACACACGTTACCCCGATCAAATTATCTAAAGTTTAGCAACATTACTACCACTTGGCAGCGTCTAAAAGTTTTCGTTCGTAACGGTCTAATGGCCGACGCTTTCTAGAACAATCTTATGACAAAGCGAAATTTACTTGACGAGATTAGAGACAGCTGATGGGTTCAGTTATACACGATAAGAAGCAATACCGTACAGATTCGACATCTGGCGGAGAAAAGGATAACTATTTGGGGACTAGGTGAAGGTTAAATACAGAAAGGTTGTAAGTAGGTAAAATAAATGATAGAAGTTGTTGATGGACGTTACAATACATCGAATGAAAATACATCGATGCATCGAATAAATTTTTACCCATGTAATACATCGGATTGATTCGATATATCGGATCGTAAACATCGATGTTTTCGATGCATCGATGTATATTGAATATCCCTAGTTTGAGGAATTTCATTATAAACAGTTGAGATATTTTACTATTTATGAAATACAAAATTAGTAATAACATAACCTCAATATCTTGGTTAATCTCTAGAACAGCATGCTCCTTGGTAGTAGAATTGAACGTGTCAATTCATGTTGCCACAAGTTTTCGTAGCTGCGTTTAGGTTTAGTAGCGGAACCCGCCATTTATCCTCTAAACTCTATTTGCGTGATACTTAGGCAAAATATTTGGAATTTTTTATTGTAAGTTTGGTGTGTAACACTAGTTATTAACTTTCCTTTTGTGGATGTTCAACTCTTAGCCATTATTTTTTCTCTATAATTTTTAACACACAGTAAAACCCAGGTTAACCAAAACCAGGGTTATCTAAAACGCCTCTGAAAATTGGAAATCCAAAATTAATAGCCCTATTGCATGTACAATATTACTTTTTTTTTTATAAAAATTATAACGTTTTTCTACAACTTAGGCCTTTATTACACTAGGCCGCCAGGCGGCGCAGCCAGCCGCAACATCAGTGATGCTGCTCGTCATAATGTATTGATTGTTACGGAGCCCTGCAGTACTAGACATACTGAAGTACAGTACGATTTTTTTAACCGTGCCCTCGGCTCGGCTAGCGCACGGTGGGCTAGCGGTGTAGCGGGGAGTGATTGTAAAGGCAGTTCCACAAACTTCGATTAAACAAAACTGATTGAATAATTATTCGAATAGAATTATTGAAATAAAAACAACTTGAATGAGTCGTCTCTTGTTGGAATAATACTGTGGTGTGGTTAAGGTAAATGCCAGACACCAAGTAGGCCTACTTCCCCCCATTCAGGAAGTTTTCCCCGGAATCTAACTCCAGACATCCGTACCAAGCAAACCGTAAGTCAAACGAAAAAATGTTTCAAATAAAATATTTAATTTGGATCTTTATCTAAAACTTTCTCGCGAACACTTTGTCTCTGACCAACAAACAAAAAACTTTTTAGCAGTGTGAAAATTTCATGTCATTATTAAAGTACATTGTTGTAATATTGATTTTTAAAATACGAAATAGGTTTTGTAATGGATTTTCTTTTACATCATACGAATCGTATGGTTCTTATCTGCGTATCCGTGAAAGTTTCATAATTTTACATCGCTGCTAAGTGTATTAAATGTCAGTGTTATTGAAGCTCGGTTTTCGCTGTTTCACGCCGCTAGGCTTAGTTTTCGTGGAGTAGACAGAGCGATTTCTAATGTTATCATTCAGGTTAGTACAATTTGGCCGAGTGCACGGTTATAAAAATCGTACTGTACACAACTAGCATAAGTGAAACAGTGCACAGTAAAGAGGGCGAGGAAAACAGACTGCTCGGCTGGCAAGAACTACGGTAGGACCGAACAAAAAGTAATTGGCTGTGCCACCACTTGCCCTACATTCGTCGCCGGTGGGCAGCTGGTTCCGCCGCCTAGTGTAATAAGGGCTTTAAATATCTATTAGAAATTAAGTACCGACTTTAAAAAAATGTGCCAATGTCAAACTTTCAATTCAGTTTTCACAGAAATCGAAGAATGTTAGAAGTCCCCCTTTCCTTTGATGTCGGGCCGGCTATTTTCTCCCTCCTCAGAATCAAACCGCAAAATAAATATACTTTTGTACCGTATTTAGTGCGTCAACGCCGGCTGACGTCCTTAAATGAAACGATGGCGGGATATCGCTGCTCGAAAACGTTTAGAGGGATGCAAAAAACAAACAAAAACAAAAATTACCGAGTTTTTTTGAATGAGTAATTCATATGCTACAAACTATTCAGTATAGTACACAGTATATTGATGTACCGAAATCCTAAAAATGTAATTTTTTCTTAAAATTTCTCGTTGAACATTACGTTATCTAGACCTTTCAATTAAATTTGTATAGTCCTTATTTGTCTAAAAATCGTATATTTCTGTTTCAGATCTACCTACTCGTTTACCATTCCCGATACCGAATTGCTGAAAGCTGGGCTTGTTTCGTGCTACTGTTAATAAGTACCTGGTGCGTTTGGGATTTGCGCGATACTCTTCAGCGAGCCGTATTTTTAGTCAGTGCCATCGCCTCGCATTTATGCGCGATTACAAGAAAATTTCAGCTGAAACTACCAGACTACAACGTATGACCTGATGTATTGATTGTGAATATGCAGTTTGAAACAATCTGGTTCTAAAAGAACTCCAATAATATTTGTGTTAAACGAAATATCGTTTTAATGGGAAATTACATTGTAATATCGTTTTATCCATCCAAATTACATTGTAAGAAGGAAAAGTTTTGAACTTTGTTTCAAATTTTTTCTTTGAAATCCACAACTTGTGGTGTCGCCTCTAGGTCTACCAAAATTTGCAAGAGTAACGTTTGACCCTTTCTGGAGTAATGATATTCTAGAGTAATGATGTTCTTAAGTAATGTTGTTCTGGAACGTCATGAGCTCACATTTGTAGAGTTTGTAGAGTGAAAAAAATTCTGAATTCGTCAAACCTAAAACATAAGTGGTTTATTATGGTACAAAGTAAAATAAACGGTACCAGGAACTGGCACATACTTTCTCACAAACATATTTAAATTATTAAACAGATTCACTGTGACTTGTAGAGTGGGATAGGAGAGGTGATTTTTTATTCAAGTTGGAGATTAACTAATAAATATTATTATCTAGAGAGAAAACCATTCGATCAATTTCGAACAAATTTGCACCAAACACGTCAATTACGTCTTTATAGATGCACGAAAAAGGGTTTTTAAAATTTTTGAAAAACAACCCCCTTTATGGCCAAATAACCCCCAAAAATCAGTTATTATTATTAGCTAAACGAGAATTTTTAGAAAGATGAGGTTTTTTGCATATGGTAGCGCACATTAAGGGCTACAAATAAGCCAAATTTTATCAAAATCGTTATAGCGGTTTTTTCATAAAAAAATAATAACAGATTTTTTTGGGGGGGGTTTTTGTCAAAAAGGGGGTTGTTTTTCAAAATTTTTCAAAACCGTTTTTCGTGCATCTATACAGGCCTACTTGACATGTCTGGTGCAAATTTGTTTGAAATTGATCGAATAGTTTTCGCTCTAGCTTTGTATACATACAGACATACATACATACATACATACAGACAGACATTTTGTAAAAACCACTTTTTTGGACTCAGGGGGTCCCAAAATGGATATTTCCACAAAAATCTCAACATTGATTTTTTTTTGCGATCACTATACTTTCTCACTATAGTATAGTGAGAAAGTAATAAAATGGGCAAATATAACCTAAAAGTATAAATGAATTCACAAATCATTATTTTCTTTATATGAAAATCTTTAAAACAAGGGTATATTATACTTTGTGCAAACAGGGAAGGCGGTCGGTCGTTCTCGGAACTCAGAACTGTCCCACACACACAAGCACAGGTTATTACATGACCGACCCTCATTAGGAGCGGTGCATCACTAATTTGAAATTGTGCTCTACACAATAGTGTTTTTATATTATATTTTAAAATTAACTTATATATTAGCATGATTCTGAATTATTATGATTCAGTAATTAATTCTAAGCAAATAGATACCAAACACGGCATGTATACGACTATCCATTAAAATAACTTTAAAATTAGCGGTTTATTAAGGGGATTGGTTTGCTGTAAATATTTTGTTATATATATTTTTCAACAAGTTCTTTGGGAGGGGGTTTTATTTTTACGCGATTTTATTTTCCTTAAGTGTAATGTCATTGCAGATGTACATTTCACCATTACAATTGTGCAAAACTAATTCAAGTTACTGAAAGTGGTAAACACACTTGGTCTGACACTTTTCTTATAGAGAATAAAAAAAATAGTTCAGGAAGTTTCTTCTTGAAAAACCGTCAACAGCATTATTTAGATGCAGGTTTCTTAGAAAAATTTAAAAAAAATTATTTAACCCTCCAAGTTTCTGTTGTATAACCTCCAGTGCCGCACTGTTTTTGGGTAAAACACGAGCTTTCAGTAAAAAAATCACAAAAAATGCAGAAAATTATAGAGAATCTCGTGCAATAGATATCAGTTACATACCTTTGCTGGAATTTCTGAGTATTCTCACCCAAAGATAGAAATTTTTTTCTTTTTCAAATTTGACCACTATCAGAAAATCTATCTACATTTATGTTATAAAAAACAGGGTGGCTAGGGACAGGGAAAACCTGGAAAAGTCATGGAATTTTAGTTTTCTGGAAAAATCAGGGGAAAAGTCAGGGAATTTTGGTTAAGGTCAGGGAAAATAACATTTCTAAGGAAAATAGTTAAAAATAACTATTTAAAATCATAGCTTAATGTAGTTTTCAATTGAAAAAATAAACATTAAAGATAAGATGAACTTCTAAATTAAACAATAAGAAAACTATGTATTCTGATATGTAAAAACAATTATCGGCAAGTTACAGGAGTGATTGTGGCAGCTTTTTCCAATGTACTTGCCATGATATGACCTTGAAATATTTCCCTAACGTGCTGTTTCTAAAAATGTTAGTTTTTGAATTTGGGTATTTTCGTGTCAAATTAAATGTTCTATGCAAATCTGTAACCGGTAGTTGGAGTACAAGAAACAATTAGTTATTTCTTTTGTTATAATATAATTATATAATAATATAATAAAATATAATCTGAATAATTCATTGTTTGATTTAATATTTATAGTCATAAATGTGTAATTTGCAACTGCTGGTGGATGGAACAGTAACATAGATAGTATTAAATTTTTAACTGTTGTAATATTACCTTATTTAATTAATTTCCTAAAAGTTGTATTTGCCCGCCAATATAATTTGATTGATTTACTAAAATAAGCGTGGTTTTGTTTGTTCTTTTTCTTAGATTGGTCAGGGAAAAGTAATTTAGTCAGGGAAATGTCAGGGAATTTCACTAGCCACCCTGAAAAAAACCAGAATAGCAAATTTGTTCCAAATTTCGTGTAGTTTCAGAAAATATTGACTTATGTAAGCAATATATACAGACACACAAAGTTTGAGCACTAACTATGTACCTGGTGCTTTCCGCTCTGTTTTTTGGGTGGTAAGCTTTCGGGATAGAATTCACTAAAAATTCAGTCTCAGAACTAGGAAGTTGTGGAATGTTTAGGCCAACATTATTATTATTTATAGGAGAATCAGGCCTATTACTTTCTACATCTTCCCTATCTGATGTTTCCAATTCATCTAAATTAGGTTCATAATTGTCATCGCTACTTGAGGAAAAATCAGTCAATGAATATCACTTTCAACTCTATCATCAATATCACTTTCTAATTCACTACCTTCTTCTACAACAAATCTATCAATGTCACTTACTTCTTCATCAATAAGTCAGTCGTTTTCACTATCACGGGATAAATTTCCATCCGTTTTTAATATAAAATGATCACTCGTAACCAAAACAGCGTCCACTTAGGTCAGCCCAAACACGGAACAACTGAGGCATAACTGAGTGATAATTTTGCCATCTGTTGCCGAGAACGCGAAAGCTCTACACCAAAAAATGCACCGTTTTCTGCAGAATCGATCGATACCCCGTACAGTGCGTTTAGCGACAGATAAGCTCGAACAGCTGTTTACTTGTGACGCAGTGCACAGTCGTCGCTGTAGCGACTAGCGCCCATCTTACTGTCTAATCGTCGCTACAGTGATGACCGACACTCGGAGGGTTAAAAAAGGCGGTGTTTCTAGATGCAACTTGGATTAACGAAAGTGACAGCAATAAGAGCGAATGGACTTACCAAAGCAGCTCTTGGTACTTCCGTAGGAAAAGGGAAAAGACTAATTGTTTGTCATGCAGGAAGTAGTCGTGGCTGGATAATTGCTCCACCATTAATCTTTCAATCTAAGAAAACCAGAGACTTCCATGAAGATATGAACAGGTGTGGTTTTGGAGAACTGGTTTTTCAACGAATTACTCACTGCTATCCGCCTAATTCGAATGCGTCCTACCATTCATATACACTTGAATAAAAATTAATATTGTAACAAATATTTATATAATATCAACAAAAGTCATCGGCACGAGAAACAATTCATGTTAACACTTTGAACCCTGAGCCCGAGTATAGGTCGGGTCGGGTTCGCGGCGCCAGCTACTGATGCCCGAGTATACCTCGGGCCTCTCTATTTAATTCTACAGCTCAGCTCAGTCTGCATATATTCGGGTTCAGGCATTCTCGTTTATTAGTTCGTATATCTTTGACCTTTGGAATTTCTATACCACTGGCTAACAAAAATATCATATAAATATCAGATGGTTACTACAGCTGATCAGCTGTATGCATTCTGCTGACGTTTGTCTGCTTGTGACTTGTGTTTTTATTGTTTTATTGTATATTTTTTACATTTATTTTACAGTTATACTTTATTTTAGCCTTAGGATTAATTTTTCAAATTTTATTTGTTAGTTTATAGAAACATAAGATGGGTGACAAACTAAATTGCTATGTAACTATTTTTGTTTTTACAATTTTTCATCATTGTTACCATTTTATTTTTTTAATAAACCTTTGAAGTATTTACATTTTCTTAAAGCTCATTATTTTGCCTTTAAAATGGTATATAATATGTTATACTTTTAAATAAGGTAAGAAACAGAGATTTTATTTTAAATACTACCAAAACCCCTAGCATGACAGTGTGTTAAGAGTACAGGGTTCAAAGTGTTAATATTATTTTAAAGGTTTTTGGTATACATGCTGTGATTGATATCTGTTTGCTTAGAATTAATTACTGTATTATAATAAAACAGAATCGTACTAATATATGTTAATTCTAAAGAACAGCTCACAACAGGCGATGCAACTAATGAGGTTCGGTAGCCCGTGAGTTTGCTTGCATGTTCGAGGATTAGTCGCAAGTAGGACCTGTTTCCAACCGCTATCGCTGTTTACACAAACTATACACACAAAGGCACATTACAATGAAAGCACTGATAGGTCGTGTCCTATTTTGCTCTTTTGTTGTTGTTTTTGAAATTTCCTTGTTTGTTGGAAGAGGCTGAGGAATTATTTTTACCTAGTGGTGGGGAAGTATTAACCTTTCAACGTGTGACTTTTTATGAGAGAAACTACCCCTGCTGCGGGACTTTTTTAAGCTTTCAGGAGTTATGAAACATGTTTGTATAAAAACGTTAGTAACTAACTTATTTTTTGGAATATTTTAATGATTCTTTTACTAAATTAAACAAGAGATTACATTCTTTTTGGTAATATCAATAACACATGAGTTTATTTGTGACAACATATTTACATAAGCCTACCAGTCAAAAGTTAGTTTTAGTGTGGTAGTTTTATCACAAAACACATACCTAAGAAAACACTAATAACACTAATATAAAATATTCAAAACAAGATTTCCGAACGTATTCAATCAACTAACAAACATAAAACACACTATAAGTGATCAAATGTAAACAAAGACGTAGTAGACACAATGTCACAAACTTGTGTGATAAAACTGCTGTTCCACTAGTGAACTAATTTCGTCAAGAAATTCAACGGAAGTATCGTATGTTTTTTTTCAATCAGCCAATTCTGCTACAATATCTACAATTATGCTACATTATGCTGTAATATCGATAGCTTCGAGATAGTTTTAAGTTTAGCTGCTAGATGGAAGCATCTGATGCAATGTTCCTGAGCGTACGCTATACGTCAAAATGCGCCGAAGGAAAAGAATTCCCGGCGTATCACGTACGGCAAAACACGTTGAAGGGTTAAATTGTACTCCTCTATCCCATTAAAAAAAAAGGCTTAGAAATGTGGCACCCTATCTTTCGCATTGGATGTCTCAAAAAGATTTATTATTCTTTACAGTTCGGTGCTTGGGAATGATTAGCATTGTTGACTTTAATATGTCATAAGAAAAAATCAATATCAAATATAATACAGCATATTTTACCTCCAAATAGTGCCCAAACACCTGTGGAGTGCTAACGTATAGATGATAGCTTTTAATGGGAAATAGTGCACAAACACCTGTGCAGCTTACAGCCAGATAAGCCAGTTTCGTATTATTAGATAGTGGATCATTTGTTCCTAAATAGGATACAGCGCCCTCTAACGCCTTTCCCCTCTCTAACTCTCACCCCTCTCTTCCCCTATTCTGCTCAAAATATTGTAGTAAGGCTACCAAATGCTACAAATGACGTTCCAGAATGTCGTG
>JAGFPH010002336.1:9347-26558 GCA_018207615.1 Philaenus spumarius | reverse complement strand
TTTAAGTAAATATATTTATTTATTTGATTGTTATTCAATGTATTAAAGAATGTAGTGCGTTAATATAAACTTGGTGTAAAATATTATATCTGTATTTTTGTAAATGTACAGCAATTGTAAATAAAAATGTTTTATTCATTATAAATAATGTCCTTTTTCTTAAACTAGAGTACTTATAACAATAATGTAGATAAATCAATCACGCAGCTGAAGCGCGAATTACCAAAATTAAATTTATATGTTTTAGGGTTTCAACCAACCATTTGTGAAATTGGTCTACTCACTAAGGCGCTGAATATATTATTTGAATTTATTTGCACCTTAGCATCCTGCCCTGGCTCATATGATTCGTTCCGCTCGTAGCGCTAAAACTGGCTTTAATAGTTTGCAACTTGACCTTGCTGCCTCATATTATGAAATGCGCTTTGCGAGTTTGCACTTCAACCATGGGCTTCGGATTATGGACTTGATTTGAACCGGGTTCTTTTATGGTACTTTACGCTATTCTTGATAGAATAAACTTTGAACAAAAAATGTCACTAATAAATTTATTAAATCAAACGCGTTTCAACGTTCAAAGTCGCCATCTTCAGTGATCAACGAGCTACAATAGTCAAACTATAACTACCTAACCTGACAGTGTTTCATTTCCCGTATTTATACAAAACTCAAAAGGGCGTGGCTTAAGACTACGTTAACATTAGTAGGGCATTAATTGCCTCGCGTTATTTTAACTAGCCTAACATTAACTATATAACTAAACTAATAATCTTGAATCACTCCGGTACATGCTCGAGACGGAAACAAGCATTAAATTTGTATGTAAGAAAAACAACACCTTTCCACAACAATTCCTTAAGAACTCTCGGTGAGATTCTGTCGAAATCCTGCCACTTTCCTTGCGTCGATGTTTTTATCAATTTCTTGAGCAACTTCTAGGGGGGTTACAGGTTTAATACATGAATGCTCTCTTAACGACTTTGACAATGTGACTTGTAACACTGACAGCCATGTAACAGAGATGCTACATGATAAAAATAAATCAGCAGTTTCCCATAATGTCTAAAGCATAGAGGTTTGGTCTAAATAAATAAAATGACGCAATATATATAATAATAAACATTTATAATTCTTGCATATATATAAATTCCTTTATGACGCAAAATAGTTACAGTAGAATCATTTTTAATAAATAAAGAATAAGCAGACTATAAATAGGTAAAATAAAAGCAGACTTAAAATATATATTAATGAATAAATGTATGTAACGTATGTGAACTATATAAGAAATTGTTTTAACGAGTAGTGCGGTTGAGGCGAACGGTGAAAAGAAACAGTTAAATAATTACATAATGGACAGTTTAAAGAACAATTGAGATTAAAAAATAAGCACATGAGAGAAAATTAAAATATGTATCAGCGAGTATAATAGAGCACAAACGACAAGCGTTGAAACAAGACTGATCGAGAAGGCTTTGTACGTTATGCGTACGTGACAAAGTGCACGGAACAAGGTAGAACGTTCCAGAGAACTCCAATATGGCGTAGTGGACTGTTTGTATAACTAGCTGCAGGTGGTGTGAAATTCGTTGGAAAATGTGGTATTTTCTTTGAGATGGCAACGAATGTTGTTCTAAAGTGAAGCGGAGGTGCTTCGGAGTTGGTGCAAACTTGGAAGATGAAATCCATCGTATATTTTCCTTGAAAAGAGAAGTTATAAAAGGTCGCCATGTGCTATGACAAAATTGCGCGTTGAGCTTCGAGATACTTTGTGTGAATTGAGTGAATAACTAAAAATCCTAGGTAAAAAACAGTGCAACGAATAACGCAGTAAGTAATAATGGCCATAGGACATACATTTTTCGGTCTGCTGATATAAAATTTTTAATTATTCTAACAAGTAACTTCTTTTGATTTTTATTGCGTCATAGTTTAGACTAGGGTTGAGAACACATTGTATAAATTGTATATAATTAATTGATTTGTTTGTTTAATTTTTTTGTAATGTTGATATATCTTGTTGTAAATAATCATTCTTTAATTATGTCAGAGTAAACGAATAGTTGTCCTGCCATGGTGTCTTGAATTTCTTTATTCAGCCACGTACATCCAGTTAGCTTGTACTTTAACAGCCAGGTACTCACCCCTGAGAAAGTTAAACTAATTCAATAAATATTTCACAGTAATTGATAATTATGGATAGATAGATGCTAACAGAGCATAAATGAAGTTATATGTGGATTGTTATAAGTACTATTATTATTATTATTATTTTTTATTATTTTTGAGTTGAACGAAGGTGATGTTAAGATTTTTATGAATAAGGTGAGTTTATATGAGGTTTTGAGTCATAAAGTGGAGTTTAAGGTGATATTAAGATACAATTCTACGTTGGAGTTAAGGAGATACATGATGTATGGTGATTTTTGTTTATGGAGGTAAGGTAGTAGGCCTAAGAGGTATTCTTTGATGATTTAAGGTATATTATGAACGACGATTTCTGGTGTATTAAGGTGAATAAATAAAAGAAGTGAAGGAGAGATGTTAATAATTGCTGAATAATCCACATATAACATTTTATTTTAGTTTGAAAAATTTTTTTTATTTTTACAATTTTCCGAAACCCATTTTTTTAAAACAGTTTAAGTTTATATAATTAATATTTTTTATTTTTTGTAACCTTATGTTACAGACTGTAGAAGCGATGCTGTGAGGTTGAAACACATTATATAGATGCTGCGAAAACAGCACGGCTTTTTCATTATCACGACACATCCCGTTGCCCGACTCATCTTTGACTGGAGGAATTATCTTCGTACAGATGTATCTTTGCTTCTTAAATGTATATGTAATGAAAATATTTGTGATGAAGCTGCTGGTTGTATGCGCAGAAGCAGGAACTGCCAATGAGCATGCGCGAACAGTGTGGAGGTCAGTGTAGCGAGTCAGTCGGTGACACAGGTTTGTTGTGTTGTCTAGTACACTACCGTTCCTAAAAACATTGTAGTGTTAGCGCCCAGTGTTTATTTATGTGATAAGGAAACAATTACTTGTTTTTACTCTGTGGTGTACAAACAAAAATGGATGTGCATTTGAGTTGTTCTACTAGTAGGAAATCAGTGAAAATGCCGGTCGTAAAAAACAGACTGGGTAGTAGAGTACTGGCAGCAGTCACATCTGGCGCCACTTATAGCATACATCCTTTCTTCCACTCACAATCGCCTGCCCTGCGCGACCCTCTTCTTCACATATATTTCCATCTGTACTAGTTGCTTTCCACAAGGAGTAGTCCGAGTCTGCATCCACTGCCAAATTCTTCAAATACGCTTCAAAACTCTTCTTCTTAATATCCTTAATCAATCGATTCAGCTGGTTGCTGGTACGATAAATTTGTTCTTGTCTTCAGGAAACCTTGAATGATAAAATTTGAATTTGAGAAGATTAGCACGGCTCCTGCGCAAGGATGACACAAAATCATGAAGCGTTCCACAAATATAATGTGAAATGCATTTTGTGGCCCCAAGTCACAACTAAATATTATAGTAATAAATTACCTTACATGGTGGGTCTTGTAACTTCAAGTCAACACAAAAATAAATAAATAAAAACAATCTTGTCTTTCATTAGGTGTGCACCCTGGCTTGAACTGCCCCGGTATAAGCGATGAGTCCTACTGTGTAGTGTGTTTACAAGTCTGATGTTTACTTCGATAACTGGTTGAGGGCTGTATCTTACAAATTTTGGAATGAAAGCTGATCGTTCAAAATGTCATCTGGTTTATTTTTGAATGCTCTGTACATTTCAATTTCTTCTTTAGCATTCATTATCCTGCCTTTGTAGGGTGACCATTCATATTATATTCAATGTTATTTATAATAATTTTGGGTTTATGGAATATCAAAATTCAAATTGTGAAGCAACTGCTTAGAGAAAATTAAATCTATAGAATGACATTTTGCAAAATGTATTTCTTGCAATCAGCCTGCTAGCTTATTTATTTTATATCAGCGCTAATTGAATTATTAAAGCACATGATCTGTTTTGTCAGTTTGAATTTTATATTTTTTTAAATTGCAAAGACAATTATGTAAATTTGTTTATGATTAAAACTGCAATTATTGCTTTCTAAAAACAATTATTAAAGGGTGGTTACTACTAGTAATGTAGTCCTAAAACGATTTTGCAGAATTTATTCATTTTATACAGCTGTGGTACCTGTATAAATTAGTTTCCAGAATTTACTCGAGCTTCTAAGGGTTAGTACTATACCCTGCCAAATTTAAAACCACAAGATCATAATTTTAATTACAATTGAATGCTCTTAAATTAAAATAATTTGACCACGCAGCTGGACCGCTGACGTGAGTTGAGCAAATTTCCAAAATTAAGTTTATATGCCTATGTTTTAGGGTTTCAACCAACAATTTGGGAAATAGGTCTACTCACGAAGGCGTTGAACAGCTGTCTGTGTGTACGCAATATATTAGTAGAATTTATTTGCGCCTAGTAGTGGCCTCGCGAGTTTGCACCACTTGGCTTCGAACCGGGTACTTTTATGGTATTTTACGTTTTGGACGATTTTGGGGGAACCAAGCGAGCTATAAGGTCGCGTAAAAAAGCAAAATGTGCAGAATAACATCCTACATTTATATTTTAAGAAAAAACTGTAAAAAATGTCATTCTCGTAGTAAAAATCTAAAAAAATAGTTACTTCCTGTCAAAATACGTACTTCCGGTTGTTGGATTTTTTGGCTAACGAACTCGTCCGAGCAACACGTCTACTAAATCGGACTTAATGCGGCCGCTACAGTGCGAATTCATATATATATGAATTTTAATGACACCCCAAAACGTGTTCTGGGGACCATGATCGGTGCTCATTTGCTACTCCCGACCTTGGGTCTCACCATAAGGGCCACTGCAATACTCATTTTTCCTATGGAAATTCGCTAAAAAAATACTGAAAATAAAAAACATGTTAATTTACCTATACAAACTCGATTTTATAGAATAATCAATATAAAATCATAGCTCTATTAGCTATTTAACCAATTTTGGTAAATAAACTAATATTTTGTTATACTGTAATAGCATGTATAAAATAAAATGTTAGGTTACTTTAATCATATAAGATCATGGCCTGCTTGTTGAGTAACAATATTACCAAAGTCATGTTATTTCATGGGGAGTGGAGGACTCCAGAAGGGAACAGATAAATCTGTGAGCAACCGACTATTATTTACAAATACCTCGAAGCAAACAATTACAGCAAGTGGAGTGTTTCAGACTTTAGATGTCTAAACGCTATGTCGATTGTCAATAACTTCTTGCTCACAACATGTGGCGCCAACTAGCGATTGATTTTAGCACTGGCAATGTTGACAAGAAAATTGGACTCTTGCCAGGAAAGGAGTAAACGCCGGTTCAGTTATCGGATGAGTGTCGTTCAGTGACGTTCGTGATTTTCAATTTATTGCAATATGAACCCAATACATGTGTTGAAGTAAATGCATCCTCTGTAACTCTTAATCTAGCAGGTAAGAATTTTTATTCAAAAGTAAAATAAGAAGTTTGTATTCTTTAAATCTTTAGAAGAGGCTAACAATCTAAAGCCTAACATTTTATGTTACCCGATACAGATTGTAAGATAAACTAAATTGTTAGGTAGCCTATTTACGAAGACTTTCATTGCATTTAGTAAGTTAGTTTATTTATATAGGCACTATTCATTGTTTAAAAAATGTAAATAATTATTAATTGTGTAGGCCTAATATTGTTTGGCGACCAAGAACCAAATACACAACTTGATAAAAAAGGAACAGACTAGGCATAATACAATTTAATACTTACAATTCAATATTGAAAATAGTCATAATAGTTTAATTACCAGGCCAATTGAAAATTTTAAAATTATCTCTTAAACTCTACTGATTGTTTTAAAACGTAGACTCAAATTTTGTTTGATATGTTGGCCTAAGCCTTCATGGTGGAACACGGGTACTGACATTCACCTGACAAGTATTTTTATGAAATTTATAGGCATACTACTTTTAAATTACTAGCCAAGCTGAAACATGCTAACCACCCTGGAAAGCTGACAAACTTACTTATACCGAACCATAGATTCAAAAAGTTCACAAGTTTTTCAAAGTAGCCTATTAAATTTAATGTATTCCTAACTATTTGTAAAGGTTTTGGGATCTTCACATTTTAAACAGAACATGGACCTAACCTTTGACAATAAAATTGTTTCGATCATTAATAAATTTAGGGACCCTAATTAATAATGGAATAACGACATTAAAGGTGTATTACTAGTTAAAACTGGCTAATACATTGCTCACTTAAATATATGACACAAGAGAGGTACGCCCCCGCTCGCTTCGCTCGCCTACCCCAAAGACGAACCAAATGCACACAGATTATTGTATACTGATATTTTCACGGGAATTACTATTGATTAGGATAGAGATTTGTTATTGTTATATAGAAGAGATGCAACTTTCAAGTTATATGACCGAAATGTGATGCGGTAA
This sequence comes from Philaenus spumarius, assembly GCA_018207615.1. Classification (NCBI taxonomy): domain Eukaryota; kingdom Metazoa; phylum Arthropoda; class Insecta; order Hemiptera; family Aphrophoridae; genus Philaenus; species Philaenus spumarius. The sequence goes on along the minus strand of JAGFPH010002336.1, from coordinate 20,022 downwards.
AGAAGTACTATTAACCTATTTCAAACTTCAAATAGGCCTAGTTGGTTAATACTAATACAGTTGGCGTAATTTGAATAGTGATAGGCCTAGGTGTTTGTATTATGATATAGTAAGGCCTTTACGTTGTTTGTGTTTGCTGTTATTTAACCTAAAAAACTGTTGGTTGTGAAGAATAATTGCCTGATTTTAAATTTGCCAATTTGGTTGCTATGGTAATAAATCTAAATGCTTTCAGTTTCAAGACAAGTGTAGTGGTTCAGTATAGGCCTAACCTGAAATTGTGCGAAGCTTATGATTAAAATCAATTGTTTATTTATAATACGGGTAAATACATGTTATCAAACATGTAACCAACAGATGTTTGAATTAATACAGTAGGCTAAGCATTTTTCGTTTGTTTTTAGTTTGTTAACCTAAAGGTCTTTTGTTTGTGAAAAATAAATTAACTGATTATACATTTTCTAAGTTGGTTGCTATGATAATGTAAATGCATTCAACAAACAAACGTGAGTTGGTTCAGAATAGGCCATACCTACAATTTGTGTTGCTAAGGTTTTGTTTCAAATCAGCTGTTTTATCGGTAATTGGGCTGCAAGTGAACCCGTATTTTGGCCATTTTAACTCTTAAAATCAGTATTTAGCAAAAACTAAAATTTTTAAGGCCTCTAGCTATCATACTTTTGGCAGTACTTTGATTATGAATCCAGTCAGTCAGGACTTCTTCTTTTATGTAGGCCTATAATACAGATGCGTACGCTAAAATGAATCTAACCTCATTGTTCGTAATAACATATGTTTATTATTACAGAAAAAGTCGTATGTTATTACAACTCAACACAATAATATTGATTTATTGTATCAGCTGGATTGTGTATGATTTTAATCTTTGTAATAATTACTACAATATTTTTAATTTTACTTGTTCAGTTGTTTTACTTGTCAACTTTTTATTGCTTATTTCTATATTATACTACTTTTATAAGTGTTTTTTACAGTATAATTTAGGCCTACTACCTTCACTAATTCTACTCGACTGTCGAATAAGATTCGTATACGTTTCATAAATTATTTGTCACCAGGTAATGAATTACGCAATCTTGTTTCAACTTGTCTAACCTAAAACAAAATTATATTTAGGTACCTAGTTTTCATGTAGGCCTAGCTACCGTCCCTATTTAAGCCTACCTTATTGATGTTATACATTATTACTCGATTCGTAGTTTTGTTTATTTTTCAAAGTACACACAATTCTATTTAGAATTGTGATTTACTTATTTTTTGGTTTAAACATGGCGGAAGGTTTAAAATTACATTTTAAATAGCTAAGTCTATAGGCCTATCTATTTTCGCTTTTAAATGTACACTTCATAAATGTTTGTTGCTTGCATTTACCAAGCTTTAATAATGTTGTAAACTGGAGAAGGCCTGCAAAATATGTAAAGATTGTAATGTAATATCACAAGATAATTCCTCAAATATTAGGCCTAAGTTTTTATGGTTTAACCTAAAATGTCGAAGATCTAAATTTTATCATTAGACTTAGGCCTACTTATGATATATTTCTTTTTGATAAAATGAAATGTAATTTAATTTAAGATTTCTTCCGAGGTGTTTTCTCGAACATTAAGAATAGCTTCGTTCCGCTCTCTTTGCGCCTCGTTTAGGGACGGTTTCGCTTCGCCATCAGCTGACAAACTCGCTTTCAAGATACTTTTGTGAGATTTTACGTTTTGATCTATTTTCGGGAAATCTGACGGGCTATGAGGTCGTGTAAAAACACAAAACGTTTATAGAATATTAACCAATATTTATATAAAAAAAAAAACTCAAAAACGTTTCTTTCCAGTAGACCTACGAAAAATCTAAAAAATGATACTTTGTGTCAAAAAACGTGCTTGTGGTTGTTGGATTTTTCGGCAAACGAACTCGTCCGAGCTACTTGAAAAAACAACACGTGTACCAAGTGCGGCCGGTTAAGAGTGCGGACACACATTTATACAACAATTTTAATTACAGGTACAAAAAGTATTCTGGAGACCATGTTATTGACCACTCCCTTAGGACTTACCTTAAGAGTCAAGTCCTTGCGTAAAACAGCAAAAATACGCACTTCGTACTAACGTGTTTCGGACGCCGTTTTTCAACCTAAATTGTTGTGGAACATCTTAAATTGTTCTTAAAGGCTTCGTGCTTTGTCTTATATATCTCATAATTGAAAGAAATCGACGGCAACTCCTTTTAATCAACAGTTTAACTGAGTAAAAATCGATTATTTTTAACGCATTTTTGGGAGTTTTAAGCAATAATTTCCATATTTTAAGCTAACACGTAAAAAATATAACGCCTTCTCTATAACTTACAGTAGTTTCCCAGATTGTTAGTTTATAAATAGAATACGAAACACGTTATTATGAATGCATGTTTCAACGATTTTTCGGCTTCAGTCGGACCTTTTCGTGAGTTTTCTTCAAGGTAAAGAAGAGCCTTAAACGTATGTCCGGAAACACTTCTTTTACCAATCGCTATTTTATGTTTTTTACTAAATAATTCATGTCTCTAGGACGGTTTAACCGATTGAGTTGAAATTTTTCACATTAGCCTACTGTTCTCTGTAAAGACCTAGTTCGTGGCATTCAGCTTTCAATCGACCTTTCACACACCAATTTAGGCCGCATTTTACCCCCCCCCCCCCCGACGAAAGCAGAGGGGTGTTTATAAGTTTAACGTGTGTATCTGTCTGTGGCATCGCGGCTCCCAAACGGACGGACCGATTTAGATTTAGTTGTCTGAAAGGTGATTTGATCGGGAGTGTTCTTAGCAATGGATTCGAGAAAATCTGGGCAATTGAGAACCAAACCTTTCCATATTGGGATATGTTTCGTATTTTTGTATTGTAGCAATGAATTAACACAATTCGAGGCCCGGAAAAAGAAATTCACACTTAAAAAAAACTAACAAATTTAATGTTCGCTGTCGTTGGACCCACGTCAGGATGAAGGATAATTAGTTAAGTTGAATGTTTAATAATTGGTTCGTTCAACCCGATATCCTATACCGACACAGTAATCACAACAATATTGTATGTATGCTGTTATTATCTTCAACTTATCTATTACCCTTCATCCGATTGTTTTGACAGTTACACCATCAATCAGTTCCGGGGACCGTGATCAGTGCTCATTTACAACTCCCGACCTTAGGTCTCACCATAAGGGCCACTGCGTGGTTCGTCTTTCCTATGGAAATTCTATAATAAGGCCATTTCATTAAGTTATTTAAGATTGTTAATTAGATTATGGCAAATTCCCTAAAAGTTCGCCATTCCGCATGTTTTGAGTACCGTATCTTCAACACACAAAGCATTGCGTGCTTCGCACGCTAACCCCCGTATTGGGAGTATCTTCAACACACAAAGCATTGCGTGCTTCGCACGCCAACCCCACGGTTGAATCCATCACATGGCTTTGAACCGGGTACTTCTATGGTGTTTTACGTTTTGATCGATTTTGGGGGAACCAAGCGAGCTGTAAGGTCGCGTAAAAAAACAAAATGTGCAGAATAACATCCTACATTTATATTTGTAGAAAAAATTAATTCTCTAAATATATAGACTATACATATATATATGATATTTAATGACATCCCAAAACGTGTTCTGGGGACCATGATCGGTGCTCATTTACAACTCCCGACCTTAGGTCTCACCATAAGGGCCACTGCACAGCTCGTCTTACCTATGGAAATTCCATAATAAGGCCATTTCATTGAGTTTTTTTAAGATTGTTAATTAGATTATTGCAAATTCCCTAAAAGGGGTTTTTGGGGGTATACCAATACTGGGTTTTCGGGATCCCGATTTTCAGCGACACAAAAAAAGTACAATTAAACGAGTCTCTATTCGTGACATTTATTTAACATCACCCCCCCCCCTCCCGCGTTTTGAGCGGACTATTGCCTAAACCCTGTAAGTAACCGTGGATTCCTATTCGGCTTTCGTAGACGTTCCGTAGAGTTTCTGTGAATTTAGGCGTTGTGAAATGTTTACCCTACAATTAATAGAGATAAGGCGACGAGTTTGTTTTTACCTAGAACGTTTCGTAACGCCTCGCTTAACTAGGTTTGTAGTACAGTATATTGGATTTATCGTTATTGCTAACAAGTGTTTCGTCGCGCTCAGTGTAGGCTTACTTTTGATATCACGTGACACATTGTTAGCCACGCCCACGAGATAAGGAACACGTTACGTTATAACGGGAAACGGATTGTTTATCAAAATTGAGACCAGATCGACGTATCTGTTACCATAGATCATGAATAATAAAATAGATCATGCATGCATGCGGCGGCAGTGTGGCAAAAAAAAGGTTGTCGGGAAAATATTGCATGATCGCGCCGCGAGGTAGCGCTAGGGAGAAATCATTGGTAGCATTGGTGCTACGCACCGCTTCCGTCATTTCCCCCATAGATAGCGCCACTATCGTCGAATTTCCAGTGGAACGAAATAGTGCATTGGATCGGAGTTCTATTAGGTTATCCAAATACAATGCTGTTACTGAGCGAAGGGTAGGCGCAGTGCGAATCTGTGATACGTGTGTTTCAGCTGAGGAATGTCTTTGTCGCGCCTCTGTTCGAAATGGGTATCAGTACAGTTTCTCTGTGTCCTCTGTCGTGGCTGCGTGCATTGTGAAAGTTCAGGGTGTCATCCCAGCCCAATAAGATATTTCTGTTTTGTGTTCTTATCACAAGAAAGTCAGAACAGAATGACATTTTTTGCGGTTTTATCTAAAAAAATAAATATAATATAATAATTTTTATTGATTCCTTTTTATATACAATTTTTTTTTTTTTTTTTTTTTTTTTTTTTTTTTTTTTTTTTTTTTTTTGGTGTTTAACGTCCTACTGTTTTGCACTTAAGGCTAATGAAGACGGGACCTACAGTTTTACGTGGAATCCGAACCACAGCCAACGATGTCTGTTAAGAAACCATTTAGAAAATTATTCGGGGTCAATGGGAATTGAACCCGGAACCTTTCCATTGATGGTTGCCATGACGATTGATAAAGCAATGACGCTTTAACAATCACGGCCACCGTGGCCCACTTATATACAATTAAACAATATACTAATGTCTAGGAAATACCCAACCATCTTTTCCTGTAACCGATGGTTGGTGCATTTGATAATCTATTTAATAAAAATGAATTGCTGTTTCTTTGAAATCGCATCAATTGAGAACTGCTGGACCAATTTGGCAATTTTTTGTTCGTAATAGTCCGAACTAGGTTTTTATATAAAGAAAAATTTGAAAAGTTTCCCGAAAAAGTTTCAAATTTGGAAAAAACTAAACAGCCTCTTTTGTATGGACTCAAGACCATAGCGCTCAAAAACAGTTGTTCGTATAAAATGCTTAGTAACACATGTTTGTTTACATTCATTACCATAGCAATTTTAGCAAATTTATAATCAGTTTATTATTTTTCAAAACCAATATCTTTTTAGATTAGATTGACAAATTAAAAGCAAACACAAACAAAAATCAATAAAACATGCTTAGGCCTACTATATTATAATTCAATTTAAACATCGGTTGTTACATATTATTATAAATAAAACAACTGTTATGGATCAAAAACTGAACATAATTTTAGGTTAGGCCTACAATGAACCAAAACACTTTTATTTGCAACCAATTTCTCTAATTTATAATCGGGTTATTATTCTTCAAAAACCAAAACAGCTTTTTTAGGTTAGATTGCCAAACAACACAAACAAAAATCAACGAAAAATGCTTACTGTATTATAATTCAATTCAAACATCGGTTGTTACATATCTATTTACTTACATATATGCTGTTTAAAATATTGTTTATATAAATTGTTTATATAAATTGTTGACATAAACACCATTTGCAATTCAATAACTTAAGTCAAAAGAATGAAATTTGATAACTACCCTTAAAATTAAATAAAGCAATAGCGAAGCATTGCCGGGTCCACTAGTAATAAATAAAAATTTTGATAATATTTTGAGAGAGAAGAAAATAAATTTTTTTTAGTTTGGTCTACCTTTTAACACATACATTTTAATTGCTATGTGCGGCTTGCTGAGGCAAGAGGACAAACAATAGAAAAACATATATAGGCAGAGAAAGGAAACCAGCAACGAAGCACTGGTACTAATAATTATACACACAACTCAATAAAATATAACTATAAAAATAATTACAATAAATTAAAAATCATCTGGTCACTGACAATAACATATATACAACAAATAGAACACCACAGCACTGTACAAACACGAATAACTTAAAAACTACTTAGTTACACAGATGAAGTCTTTAATTACTTCGAGTTTCATCAGCCAACTTTTCACAGAAGTTAAAAAGTTACGAATCTTTTTTTCTGCTCTCAAGCGGATTGGAAGCAAATTAAAAACTTTTGGGCCTACAAATAAGAAGGATCTTTGAAAACAGGAGCGGTTTACTTTTGGACGTTTTTAATTGCAGTGCAGATCTACTTCTGGTTGAATAATAAATTGTATCAGTATTTATATTACCACTCCTTATAAAGTAAACTTTCATAACTTTGTATACAAAAAGATGTTTCAGGGGAAGAATATTCAATTGCGTAAACAATGGAAATGAAGAATGGAATTTATTCTTGAATAACATTATATGAATTAAACTTTTTTGTGTTATATATAACGGTCGAATAGCAGATCTAGAAGCCCACCCCAACATTCAATCCCGTATTGCAACATTGAATGGACGAAAGCGTGATGCAGCACCCAAAGGACTTTTCTATCACAAACCTTTCTCAAAAAATAAAAAGCTCTTATGTACATTCTAATTTGTTTATGAAGAAGGCTAATATGCTTTTTCCAAGACATTTTGCCATCCAGATGGACACCCAAAAATGTTAAATCTTCTGCCTGATCGATGGACAGACAGTTACATGTAATAATTTCCTTGCAGTAATCAGCGTGGTAAATGAATTTATTTTGGAAATGATAGCCTTGGAAATCGAAATTAATAAATTTATTAATTCATAAATTAATAGATCATTCCGCATATTTTGTTTTTTTGACACGACCTTATTATAGCTCGTCTGGTTCGCCCAAAATCGATCAAAACGTAAATACTATAAGGGGGGGGATCTTCTAATCCGAGGCCGACGGCCTTGATCCTAACTCGCGAAGTGATTTTTTCCATAGTGAGCGAAGTAAAGAAGTCCACAATTCAAGGCCGCAAGGTCGAGCAAAGCGTGTTTTTCCGCTTGAGCCGGGGTTAGAGGCTGAGATGCAAACAAACTACTAATATCATTGTATTTGGATAACCTAATAGAACTCCGATCCAATGCAATTTTTCGTTCCACTGGAAATTCGACGATAGTGGCGCTATCTATTGGGGAAACGACGGAAGCTGTGTGAAACACCAATGCTACCAATGATTTCTCCCTAGCGCTACCTCGCTGCGCGATCATGCACTATTTTCACGACAATATTTTTTTCGGCACACAGCCCCCGTATGCATGCGTGATCATCTATGCATCTATTTTACGCATCTATGCATCTATGATCTAGTTTATTATTCATGATCTATGATACAGGTGAGGCAAAAAGATTTTAACATTAAATGGGTGTTTAATCACTTTAAAGTAAAAGGCAGTGATTTGGTTACAGGGTTTCAATTTGGCGCCCATCCTCTTAATGCACTTACGAAGGTCCTCTGGGCCATTTGGGCAGGAATTTCAGCGATGAAGCGAATAATGCGGTGATTCAGGCCGTTTAAGTTGACAGGTTTTTGCTGGCGTAGACACGATCCTTGACCATGTCCCACAAAAATCACATGGCGTCAGGTCGGGTGAACGTGCTGGCCATGGGAGATGACCACCTCTACCTTACCGAACGTGATGTTCAGGTAATCCCGAACCAGCAGACGGTAATAGGGCAGGGACGCCGTCTTGCTGAAAGTACCCTCGCTGGAGAACGGCAAGTGGTACGTTCTCCTCCATGAACGCGTTGAGCAGGGCAAGGTAATTCTCTCCTCTGACGGTCTATTTTTCAAAAAAGAAGGGCCCAGTCACTCCAAATTTGCTCACGGCACACCAAACGTTCACCTTGGGGGAATCTTGCATGGGCTCTAGAACTTCCTTCTAATGTGGAATGTTGCTTCGTCAGAAAACATGAACAGAATGCCAGGCTCCGTGTGCACCATTTCCAGGAGAATTTTGTGCAGCACTCACACGTCCTTGCTTGTCTTCGTTTTTGAGCTGCTGCACAATCTGCAAGTGGTATGGCTTCATTCCTAAATCACGATGCAAAACTCTAACCAGTGACCTTTGCGAAATGTTAGCGAACGTCTCCGTGTGGACTCGGTTGGACTGGCTGACATCGGTCTCCTGGACGCGGATGATACTCTCTTCAGTTCGGACAGATCTACCGCTGTTCCCCCTTGCAATCGTCTTGAACGGACCGAATAAATTGTCGATCCTACCAATTGGTGCATCCCGTTCGGTCCAGGCCTTGAATTCCAGTACGATGCTTGGGGACTGAAATACCTCCATCCAGGCAGCCATCTTCCTTCGTTTTTCAACGGAATATCGGGCCGCCTTGGTTTAATCTGCAAAACAATGATAATATTTTGTCTTCCATACAGTGTTAACATCTTTAAGCCTCGACCTGTATTTTGTACTCGCAGGCAGCTATCCAGCTCCTTCCCAAATAGTTGGATAAAAGCCTAAAAAATTTAAACTTAATTTTTGAAATTCACTCAACTCACGTCAGCGGTTCATCCGCGTGATCGAAGTAGTTCACTGTGACGGAGTGGGGTACATGTTTTTTAAATCGTAAAAGTTTCAAGTTTTTCGCGGTGGATGTGTAAGAATCAAGATATAAAAGTGGATTTGTAGTTGCAGAAACCGGGCAGTCACAAGACACTCCTGCCGTGTATCAAATGTCGGAGTCCACCAGAGCATGTCTGAAGCGGGGCAAGTGGTTACGAAACGCTGTATTCTACAGAGTAACACTTTGGTATGCTTTGAACACAGGCGGAACAAACAATTTTTCGGACAAAGTAGACCCTACGTTTGCGCAGGAGTTCCATACAAAAGGAGACAATTCTAAAGTACTATGGGAGACCGCTGCGTGCTCCGCACGCCAATCCCGTTGGAACTTTCTATACGCATAATTATGTTATGTTTTCTTTATAACAAAGGTGTAGGATTAATAATAGCCCCAAAGCTAAGGTGGTAAATAATGCAAAATGTTCAAATCAAATTATTTTGGATATTTTATAACGGCAGTTGTAATAAAGGTTAAAAGAACCAGCAAGGCTCAGGTCTACTAAATTTTAATAAAAATCTAACCTAAAAGTTAGAAATATAAATAATTGTTTAAAAGTTTGAAATCAGCTGTTGGAAATATTAGAGCAAACAGCTGATTACTGTATCAACAATAAACATATATATATTTATTATTTAGTATGGCCCTCCCATTTTCATAAAATATTTGGTATAGTTTGTGTTGTTTTTCAAAAAGTGTACAAAAACACTCGTGTGTTTAAATGAAAATTTGTGTCAAAATTTCAAAGCCATCGGTGAAGAACTTTCGGAGATTTAAGATTTTGAACATACGAACAGTTACATTTGTATATAGATATACATAGCTGGCCCGATCCGGCTTTGCACGGATGGACAAATCAAAGTTAAATGTATATTAACAAAAAATATATGAATAAATATATTACAACACTATGTACTGTATTTCTTATGGTTTTTGTTAGTAACTTTGACCCCCCCAAACCCCCCTAAAATTTCGAATTTTTTAAAAACCCTTGCGTAGCGAGCACCTAGGGCCCTAGAGGAAGCTACATACTAAATTTCATTCCAATCCGTTCAGTAGTTTCAGAGAAATCGTGATTAATAACTTTGATCCCCCCTAACCCCACCTAAAATTTCGAATTTTTTTAACCCTTTTTCTTAGTGAGCACCTATGGTCCTAGAGGAAGCTACATACCAAATTTCGTTCCAATCCGTTCAGCAGTTTTAGAGAAATCGTGATTAGTAACTTTGATCCTCCCTAACCCCACTTAAAATTTCGAATTTTTAAACCCTTTTTCTTAATGAGCACCTATGGCCCTAGAGGAAGCTACATACCAAATTTCTTTCCAATCCGTTCAGTAGTTTTAGAGAAATCGTGATTTAGTAACTTTGACCCCCCTAAACCCCCCTAAAATTTCGAATATTTTTTAAACCTTTCTTAGTGAGCACCCATGGCCTTAGAGGAAGCTACATACCAAATTTCGTTCCAATCCGTTCAGTAGTTTTAGAGAAATCGTGATTTAGTAACTTTGACCCCCCTAAACCCCCCTAAAATTTCGAATATTTTGTAAACCTTTTCTTAGTTAGCACCTATGGCCCTAGAGGAAGCTACATACCAAATTTCGTTCCAATCCGTTCAGCAGTTTTTGAGAAATCGTGATCAGCGAGTCAGCGGATTTGGCTTTGATATGTATAGATACCTAGGCCAGAGACTTTTCGAGGGCTGGGGAAATCCTATTGGGTAAAGCGTGGGGATACGTGGCGAAGCGAAGCGGTCCATAATCCGAGGCCGCAAGGTCGAAGCGCAAACTACGAGGTTTTCCGCTGCGAGCGGAACGAAGCAGCGCATGAG